>JAOYSI010005205.1:23008-43415 GCA_025775065.1 Hiodon alosoides
ACACACACACACACACACACACACACACAACCTCTTGACCGCAACCACTAAATTCAAGGGCCTTTTCACCACTGCACAAAAACAGAGGGGCACTCTGGGCTGGTCGCAAGGCCATAATGAGTGTGCTGGGGTCTAATCAGTTCAGTGTAATCAGACCAGACTATTTCCCAACCTGTCCAACATTACCAAAGCAACAGAAAACAAACCATCGGAGAGCACCAAACTGCAATAATTCCTACAGACAAAAAACAGCGACTGACTGACAAGACCTAAAAAAAAAACAAACCAAAATAAACACGGGAACTAAATAATAGAGAACTGGACTATTGGTTCCCATTTTCCCCTTGCATGGTCCAGCTGTGCTCCATGTCCTCTTTCACATGAGCAAATAAAATGTTGGGGGAAAAAATAAAGTAATTGCATGCAAGCCCAGCCCATGAAGGGTTTCACAGTTGCACTGACCAACTGTATACAAGTTACAAACAAGTAGCTGAAATTTATAGCTGAGGTATCAATTGTAAAGAAAAGATGCAACCGACATGATAGAGATTACTATACTAGCCGTTTTTTGTCTTGCCTTAATAATCAACTGACAATGCACTTGACAAAAGTGATTCAAAAAATAAATTCACACCCCCCACCCTTTCTGCTGGAGATTACTGTGCAGCCACTGGCTGATGCGTCCCCATGACAACGGCTTTGTCAGCGGGCTAGAGGTCTCAAGGCCAAAAAGGAAAAGAAGAAAAACAAAAAGACACGCAGGGGGGCCTTACCCAAAATCCTCGGCCTTCTCTCTGTCTAGATCCGCTCCGTTACTCTTCTCTTTGCTGGTGTGTGGCCTCCTCTCACCCTCCACCTTTGACAGGGAGCTGCTCTGGATGAATAAACGTTTGAGTCCCACCTGAAACCGAAGCACAAGTTCAGTCAGGGGATGAGATGAATTTGGAGAGGGAATGAGAAACAGGCCGCTATGGCAATAAAAACATGGCAACCTGACACCAGAAACCATACTGGTGGGAACCTCAAATATAAACAAACCATCACAAGCATTTACAGGATTCCTGGTGATTGGTCTGAGGTAAATGGCTAATAAACACACACACACACACACACATATACAAAAAATCTTTTGGAATTGCCAAATTTTGTTATAAATCTGGCAACTACACAGGGAGAGTGAGAGAGTTTATTTTTATTAGTCTCCTTCGATCCAATAGCGTTGTCCGAGCGCAGGTGAACGGAAAGCCAACAAGAGAAACTAGTTACCGATCACAATTAATGACTGGATGATCCGGTTTCAAACCCGCAAAATTCAGGTCCAATGCTTCAGTTCAATCTGTCAGGAAGGCCAAATGAGCGACTCGGGAGCACCATCATTTTATGGAAAAGTCCATTGCTATAAACTAGCTATAGCTAGAATTTGTATTATTTAATCTGAGTAAGGGTTTAGTATTATTTCTGATACTTGTTTATTCCCAGAAGGATACTTAAACCATACATACAAGGAAATGTAGACCACATTGGATGTGTAAAAAATGTTGTATGTCATTGTGTATTTGTCAGTCGTTTCAATTCCTGTATTTTATACAATAAAAAAGAATAACACAATACCATAAATTAGCAGAAGGCCATATAGTGCCAGAGACTAAAATAAAACCTCACCATTCAGACAGTAGACAGTTAATATGTGTGTTTGCACAGGTTATAATTATGTTTGTCTAGCAATGCAACTTTGATGTTTTGTCTGAATGTAAATAAAAATTGTATACATGATTCTAGGTTTCAGGAAAGTGTTGAATCTGTTTAATCAATTATGCTGCAAATGATCAGTTTATGTCAATGGAAAAAAATCGGTTTGAATCTCCCTGAAGAACGGTACACAATACACAGCCCACAAAACCAGGTGAAAGCTGGACCAAAAACCAGGCCAAAATCTAATTTCTTTCTAGGAAGCGGGAATGCACATCTTAATAAAACATTTTTTTTTTTTTAACAGGCCCCTCACCTGACACCAGGCTCTCACGTGTTCTCCCCGTCCTGTGAACTAGAAATCCCGCAAGGTCCTGCTGGCATGCCCCACATGCCCCTGTCGAGCACATTGCCTCCCTTCGTTAGAAAGGAAAAGGAGCCGCTGGAAAAGGAGCCACGCAGTGACAGCGGGACCATTCCCATAATGCAGAGCGTGAGAATGTCAAACAGCCTGGGAACAGCATTCCTAAGCAGACTGGCCTGCACAAGGGACCTATTGTGTGTGTGTGTGTGTACCCAACTGACTTGCACCCCCATCCTAGGCATGAGGCTACAGAAAATATAACAACCTCACTGCCAATTTCCAATTTAATAATCCATGAAAGAGGAGGAGAGATTAGGCTAGATGCTCAACAAACCTATCAACACCAGAAGGAAATACGGAGGGGGGAACAGAGGACACATAAAGGGCAGGGGTTTCTGGTAAACAAGTGCACTACAGAGAAAATATCTGCTGGGCCCACGCAAACTGACTAAAGGCTTAAACGCCAGAACAATCCCAGTAAAAAAAGTTCCTCGCATGAGCAAAAGGACGTCTGTGCAGAGAGTGAGTAAATCCAGTGGAGTCAAAACAGAACACGGCAGAAATGAATTCTTCATTCAAGGACGTAAAGTGAGACAGAACTGTAGTTTGAGCCCAAGCACCACTCAACAGCTATATTAATGAGTTGGCAACAATGCATGCAACTTCCATAAATTCAAATTTGTTCTTTAAATGCTTGAACCGATGGGGCCATTGCCCACTGAATAAAAAATAAATGCAAAAACTTATTTTAACAATGACCCTGATCTCAGGCTGAAACATAAAAATGATATATAGGGCATCAAACACAAGGAACACTGAATAAGGTATATTTAGGACTTACAATGAGCTCCACAGGAAGCTTCAACTTGGCAAAAATTGAAAGAGGCATGCAGGCCATTCAACACTATTAAATGCTCAAATCAGACCCCAATTAAGATACAACATCAAATATTTCAATTGGCAAATCAACCAGTTACACTTCCACAGCAAGATTATACAAATTGGGACAAATCATGCATGTAGAGCTCTTGCAAACATGAATGGAAACAAACCCCAAACAATGCAAGCAGGGCAGAATTAGGCCAATACACTAACTGGAATACAGAAAAACTCAATTCTGCTGTCACTCAAACAGAAACATTGACTCCTATGACTTAGTGCCCCATAAATATACCTGCCTGTGTACACCTGGAGTTCCCCCTGTGGTGGATTTTACTCTGGACCCACTGTTACTAATAATTATACATTATAGAAAGCTCATTTTTGGTGCGACATCCTACTCCTGTACAGGGGAGGCCTATAGTCTAATCTGCTGTGCTTCTCAAGTCTGAGTGACACCAGCGCTGTCAAAATGACAACATTTCTATACTCCCACAGAATAGGAGTATGACAGCTCAGTAACCCTTTTTTTCCTGTACATTAACCCCTAAAATGTGGCACTTTTGTACGTCACTCTGGGTAAGAGCGTCTGCTAAAAGACAAAAATGAAAAATGTCAAATGTAATGAATACAAACATCATTAAAGAGCTGGTGTATGTGGTATTCTTCATCAGATTGCCTTAGAGCCTTTATTTATAATGGCATCATTAATGAAAACAGCTGCCATCGCATCCATTTCAACACCTCCCTCAAGTAGGGCTAAAAGTGTCGGTTTGCAGCATTTTACCCATGCTGAGAAATAGTTCTGCATTTGTAAACTGGGCTCCAATGAAGTCAGTGCCAATCAAGGCAATGCCAGTCTAAACGCAAATGTCATTTGAAGAACAATAATTAAAATATTCCGGAAATCTTATTGTTTCACACCTAAGAAAACCACATTAAGATCGTTAAGCTATAAAACTAACTTATACTTTCCAAAACTACACAGCCCTAATACGCGTTATGTTGGAATACTGCACCATAAGTCACATCCATAAAAGTGATCATTGTGGGAGCCTTTTCAGACAGTCCTATTAATGTTCTATGGGAAACCTACAAATGAGTTTATGGACGTTTTTCGCTTTTAGCAGTATTAGTCAGATTACAATAAATAAATAAAAGGTCATAATAGGCTTAATTTACATGAAAAATCAGTACACGGGGCCAAGCGCATACTTGACAGGTAGCCTGCAAGGGGACAAATCAGTATTCTGAACTACCACTGCTCTGAGACCTTACTCAAACGTACACTCCATCTTTGGTCTCTGAATTAATCCTGTCCACAATACCCTCTCTCTGCTCCCCCCAGATAACCATTGATGGGAGGGTACAGCAAGCCACATGGCTGACAAACTCCAAATCCGGCCCAGGGACATCTGTTCCCATGAGCTAAAGCCTCACAGCGCTTGCAGTCTATGGGGAGGAGGGGGGTTCCTAGCACCCGGCTTACTTAAGACACGTCGGGCAGAGGGGAACCCAGAGTGTAGGAGTAGTATAGCCCCAACTAAAACCAGGAGAGACGAGGCTGAGGGAGTTTTGTCTGAGAGAATTATAATGCCCAATAGGAACAGGACAGCATTTATTGACCAGGAAGGGGAGAGGCGCCCCAAGCCCCACCCATTCTGAGAAATTATGGCTCATTAGTGTTTTTAAAGATCCTTCCTTCAACTAAAATTTTGGTCCATAGCTGTCCCAAGAAATAAGCTAGACATAATTACTAAATTTTTCCTTCTCTGTAATATTTGTGTATATTCTGTGCATTTTCACAATGCGTTTCCCCCTCATTGTATCCAGCAAAATACCGGTTTGGTTACAAAAGACAGCTCTAACCACAGGTTATTTTTTGTTTACCAATCACGACTGACATTACTTTCTTTTCGCTGGTTTCTACGAGATCATTGTTTGCCCTCATGATCACTCAAAAAGAAAATAAAAATCTGACTAAACAAGAAACGGCAGTAGCTCACGCCCCAGCATCTCTATGGGAAAAAAAACGGGGATAGTCTCGCTCACATATCATTGTGTAACACAGCGGGGACATCATCTAGCCATGACCACGTGGGTTCCCTCTGGCATGTGGCAGGAGCACACCTCTACAGGACAGACCTGTACCGTAGACATGAAGCTACTCGTGCAGACCTCAGTGGAGTGGTAAAGGTAAAGCAATGTACCTGGAGTGGATTCTAGCTACACACCGATAAGCCTGGCCTGAGATAACAACCCAGATGCATCGCTTACGTAAAAACAACTCTAATAAGCCAGTGCAACACTACGGGGAGGAACCCTTGTGCATAAGTAATCACAGAAGCTTTAAAGAGAGAAACAAAAAATGGTTCCATATATTGTGCTGGCAATACAATCCTAAGGGAGGGGTTCCCACGTGTCACAGTGGATGAAAAACAGACCATGGTTTTTATCACGTCCACAAATGATTGCTTAACATTCCCGACACTCCACACTTTCAAGCAGAAAATTCCAAGTCCCTGAGTGGAGAACTCTGTACCATCAAGTACCAAGACAGCGAGTGAGAGAGAAACAAATCATTACGGCGTCCGAGAATAATCAGCAGAGCGAGATGCAGACACAGAAAAGCCTTCGACCTAAGCAACAACGGTGAGCCTGAAAGCAAATCAAAGCAAGAGAGATGTATATAAACAAGATGTGGAGAGGGAACGCGGCGCTACTGGTAGGCACAACCGCATAGAGATCAGGCTTTCAACGCTGTACCACAGCATAAGGAAATACCTGCAGGCACGCAACTTCCTCACTAAGTGCAGTGAGATTTACACCTGCAGGTCCTGTCGCTGGTTTTTCAGATCTATTTAACTGCTCTTAACCTACACTGAACAGTTTAAGGTCAAATTAATCTGGCAATTACCTTAGAGGCACAGAGACCACTAAACCCCTCAGTGTAGGACACCTTTCCTCTTCATTAGGAATAACCGAGTTACATATGGTGTTCCTGATATTGGGCTGCTTTGACGTGGAGCAAATACGTCTCAAGTAGCAAGGAAGAAGTCTGTAGCCAATAAAATAGTAGACTGCAATTCACTTTCAAGCGCACTTTGATTGGTCTGCTTCGTTTCACTAAGGGAACGGCTGGCTGGCTAACTGGCATGTCGCAGACCCCAAGCACAGCCACGTTCTGGTAAACCCCTAGCCTATTTAGCAGTTTATGATGATCAATACAGAAGCAACACATGAAAAATTCTCAGATCTGTTTATTCTTCCATTCCAAATGGGAGGAAAATCTCTCTACTCAACTAACAGGCAGGCTAATTTTTAAACCACATCAACTTTCCTAATTCAATGGTGCATGTACAGTCAAGGACCAACACACAGAAGTGGTGGCCTTCATTCACCAGACCCCCCTGGACGGATTGTGAAAGGTGCTGAGCTGCATTATCGCACGTGTGGCTGAGGGATTCAAGCTCTCCCATGCAGAGTGAAAGGTGTAAAAATGGAGAAGCAGCCATGTCAACTTCCTGGTCCAGCCCTGTTCACATCATCCATCCATGTCATGATCCATGACTTTCTCCTCTCAACAAGGACAGAGTGCATCTCAGAGGTAAAACTGTGCATCAAATCTGACTCATCCATAATATGCCATAACAGCATCATTTAAATTTTAAAAACCTTTGTCTTATTTGCCTCATGACAAAAGGACAGGACTGAGGGTGAACAAATTGGCACACTCCAAAATGTATGTCGCAAACAATAAAGGGCTTCTAAACAACACTTAAATTTGACTTCCAAGGATCCAGAGCATTTACACCATTCAAATGCTTGCTGGCATCAGCTTAAACTATACATTTGAAATGTAACTATAATTAAATTCCTATTTTTAGTACTGGGGACAAAAAAAAAAAACAAAGACATGCAAACTACTTCCTTAGATTGGCCTTCTGTATGACAGGCATGTAACAATGATGCAACAGAACAACAAGCCATCAGATCCAAACATGTTTTGTAAAGCAGTCTCCCATGATTTATTATTTAGCAGCAGAATATTGAGCTTTAGATGGATATGAAAAAAACAGAACATGGCAAGTCTGTTTCACCATGTCCAGTGTCTACATAAGTGGACATGGAACCCCTGTATCTGATCCACAAACAGAGCAGATACCACTACTAGGCAAAGCTGAGTGCCGGGGGGGGGGGGGGGGTATTATTCCAAGATTTAATATAGAAAGCAATAGTAAGAACAGTAAGAGCGCGTTTAATGTTGCCGCTATACGTCAGACACAAAAAGGCATGTTAAGCAAATGCTTAAACAATGCAAAAACAAGGACTAACAATAGAAATCAAACAAATGGCCAGTCCACCATGAGCTGCCAATTAATGTGCTATATTCCATAATTTTCTAATCAAATGGGATATTTTTTTCCAAGCCTGTTACAATGGAAATTGCTATTTGACTATAATAAGCTTATATGCCTTTAATAAACTGGGTATTGGCAAGTAAAAAAAGGACCTTTTTAATAAATATTTAATGAGACACCAATTCTTTATTTGCTTCATGCCAATGGATCTCACACACACACAACAGGATGCCAGACATATTGTGATGCATTATGTGCTTAATATTTGTTAAGTGGCAAGACTGCATTTAAAATAATTAATTTTATAATTAGACCAACCATCAATAATTACAACTATTTGAAAATGTTTTACATTAGAATACAGTTTTTGGTTCCAGGAAAAACTTGAAAATACCTGATCCAGAGGATTATAGAACCCACGGTATTTCACTCTTATGGTCTAAACCATGGCCAGAAAGTGTCCCAAAAGCTCCTCTGGGATCATTCCTTTGCGGCAGATATGCTATGACATTTTATTCAGAGGTTATTCCAGCTTTTTGCTTAAGGTCACAGTGACCATGGTTCCCAGTTCCATCAGCGCAGATGTGCAGAGAACTTGTTTCATCACATTGCTACTTGTGCAGTGGTAACATCCCCTCACAAGCATGAAGATCTCTTTATTAAAGAGCTGATGATGGGAGGTTGGATTCTGGAAGTAAGAAGTACAAGTAACACTACTAGATGCGCAGGCAACAAAAAAGGATTGTTAGGATTCTTCGGCAAGACACTCCTAAGAATTAACGGGACAGTTCACCATATAGTAGAAGCAAATTTGTGATGGCAAAAACAAAAAATTATTCAATCATTTGAATGCAGTCCCATATATAAGTCGGCATTAGCCTTCAGGTTGTGCGTTGATATGTGCAGATAACAGGTCAATGGGCTGCTGAAACCTTTTCAATAGCTTGTCGCATCGTTTGTGTGAAATACTGTGCACCACTTTGAAATGACCCGGGTGTGCTGCACCATTGCATTTAACTTCCTTCAGCATTTGCACTCTTGGAAAAGGTAATACCTTTGGTGCCTTGCATGCTTTAAAAAACAAAAATACCAATAAAACATCTCAAAAACATTTAAACATATATATATAAAATTTTCCTAATGGGTTTTTAAATTAATATATTTTTTTAATCAAAACGAGTTAAACCCCCCCCCTAAATGCAACATGCGATGGCCATTTTCCATTCTGATTTCAACATGTCATCTGGTAAATGGGCCTCATCCCTGTATTCAGAATCATCTGTGGTTTCCAGAAGCATTCCGATCAGCTGTGATGTAAGAAGATTCCAGATATAGCTTGAATATCTCAACATCCCCCTCTCTGTTGTAAGAACAAATTCAAAGGGAGGATATATTTGTATCTGTTGGTGTTGTGGCTATGGCTCCCCAATGTGAATGTTTCAGTCGATGCTTCTTTTTTTTTATACTTAAAAGTTCTGACACCCGATATAAAAGAAATTGTGAATATTCACTATGAAATAACCCTACAGCTTTGTCAAACTGAAGTTAGACAACAGCAAGCACTTATCAGGATTACCAAGGCTAATTCCCATTGGGCGCTCACCCAACCTCTTTGAGCTGGAGATCACTGGTTCGAATGCAGCTCAAGTCGTTAGCCAATTGTGACAGGGTGAGCAAAAAAAATTACGAGAATTGGCTTAGCGGAAGGCAAATAGGATTGAAGGAGCCTAGTTGAACTTGCTCACCCTTCCTGTGTGTGGTGGTGGGAGTCATAGTGACGTGCCGTGGTGTATTAGCACAAATTGGGATTCCAAACTGGGTAGAAAAGTATGAAAAATAATTGGAAATTTAAAAAAAATGTGTCCATGTTGTGGCTTGTGATCCTGGGCCTGATAGAATGCAGTGCAATGCTTGTAGGAGATTACAGTGAATGGTAAAAATACTTAAACTCACACTGCCTGGCGGTAAATTCCCCTTTATTTCCATCCTCTCACAACCTCATTCAAACTAGTCAGTGGTCTTTTCTGTCCCAGTGGACAGGCTTTGATGACACTGGACTCTGGACAATAAACTGAGCAGTTCCTCCTTCTGGATGCTATGTGGAATGGGACAGGTTCCACTTCTTAAATAGTATTTAATTGATCTTCATGGTTCATATTCCTATGAGAATTATGAAATCAAGTTCAAAATGATACTCAAATACCAGTCTGAGCTAACTCCTCCCCCCCGTCGCTGACTATTGGGATTTTCACATCCACACAACTAGAATCTGGCTCATCAATGGGGAAAGCAAATGTATTCCTTGATGTATGAATTTTCTAAGCATTAGGAATATACAATTCCATTGATTTACTGCATAATGGTAGAAATATGCATCAATGTGGACTGAATTACTTTGATACAATACATATTAGAGCACTTTAATTTTGCTACAAAAAGGGGGAAATTACAGCAGTAAAACGACACCAGATGTGTGTGGCTTCAGAAAATAATCACATGTCAACAAGTAGCTAATGGAAATTCCATCACTGCCCAATGTTGCTTTTGACGATATAATATCAGTTATACTAATCAAAATAACTTACCCCAGAAGAATAACTGATTTTTTTCTTTATTTGTAAAAAGTTTATTGAAAACTTAAAGCAGCCATACAAGTTGTTGCAGCTTTTAATTTATCTATTGTGTGTGAACTAAAGGGAACGATAAGCATGACAACTTTGTTCCGAATAATGAATGGAAGAAATGTACATTTGCCGATAAGATTTAACTGCTCACCTTCACGTGAAAATATATCAATTTCAAGCTGCTTAATTTAACGACATTATATGGCACGAAATTACTTTTAATAGTTTTAGATGCGAACCACGAATGACTAAAAGGTAGCCTCCAAAAGTCGGATTGCTCAATTGTGACATGTCGTAGCATTAACATTTAGTCACACCCAGGAGTACATAATATTGTCCAGCGAAGTGACAGTATTTAATTTTAACATTGCTTTACAATCAACATATTGCCTCCAAAAGAACCCAAACACCGCACTAAGAAAACATTTTAAAGTTGTCAAACTTCATTAACGTCAACAATATAGAACATAAGGGTGAGAAACCTGGATTTAAGATCCACAATCCATGTAAACAATGTCTAGTAACTAAGACTATGTACTGTATTATGCCAGCTACACGGTATTTATTTTATATTTATATCGCCAAAATTAAAAGATTAGATTAATCGAACTCACAAATTTTGCCAAATTTCCCCGCAAACTGATTAGGTTTAGATGTTAATATGGATACGTTGCTAGCAAGTATGTTAATTCTATGGTCGGCTAGCTTGGAACGAGGTTGTCTCCGTTTTTTTCGAAGTTCGTTTGTAGCTAGCTAGCTGCAGAATTTAAACTCGTAAATTTATTAGCACTGCTGTCATCACTGGTACGATATCCATTTAACTGTAACACATAAAACGTTGTGCATAGAAGCCGAAAAGTTTATGTTTTTTTTTTAGATAAGGCTAAATACAATATTTCAGTTTCTAGGTCGAGTTATCCGCAACAGGTTTCGTTACCAAACTAGTAGTAGCGAAGTGTTTGTGTTGTACATAGGATGGTTGTTTAATAACCACGTTTTATTTGTCTCCAAGTATCAGAAAGTAATTTCAATGTTTAGAGAAAATGTATCTTTGATTTTTTTTTTTGTATTTTAATCCAGTAAATGCATTCTGTTACGTTTAATTTTTAAACAGTGTCGCCAGACACTTGACGCGCGATGGGATTGTCAGACTATTGGGCCTGCCGATTGGATACACATCCAAGTTCCCGAGCATTCTCCGTAGCCCAGAACCTGTTGCAAACAATATATTAACCGGTTTAAACTATAAAGATGTAGTATAAAACAAGTCTACTCACCCTCCGTAAGCAAGTGGTTGAAATGAATACGTGTTAAATTATACTACTTAGTTTTAAAGTCGATCTATAAAACAAAACCGTATAATAACCTTATGAAAGCGCACCAATATCATTCCTCGTACTCCTTCTCCCTTTAAGCGGCCGAGTCGTAGGGGCTAGTCCATAGTTCAGCTTTCTACGGGGCGACTCCAGAGCGCCTCCCTTCGTTATGAGACGCTGATATTGATTGGCGGTTCAATCGAAACCTTACCCAATATGCTACACTTGTCCAATGAAAGTACTCTTAACATACAACTTGTCGGTTTCCAAAGGTGATTGCAGCTTTAAACATAAAAGCGCTCGGGGTGGTGGTCATAATGATTCATTTAAAGTTAATGAAACGAAACCCTGAAATGACTCGTTGAAAAACATAATTCTTGCTGCAAATAAAATAAGTCTTGTAGCAATTCGACAGTACTTTGTATAGACAAATAACTCATTACTCAACACTAAAAGTTTCCAGTTATTTTTTGCCCGTCACCTAAATAACATTCGCTCACCAGTACAGTAAATATAGGCAGTTACTAGTTGTATGGAGACGTAAACCGACCTCAAAAACTTTCATGAAATGGTATTCGTCGAGGGAGCCATCGACGAAGAATTATGGGTCGTTACCCCAGAGTTATTTAATTCACTGCATGTCCGTGTGTAGGAATGACAATGTACTTACCTTCCTAGATTTTATAGAACAATATTCAATATTCAGGCAAAGACGCCTGCGATGGATTACGGACTATTATCTGAATGGAAAAATAAATCCGAAAAATAAATCCTTAGCTATTGGTAAGATCGTACTCAACATCAGGTAAATACAATTTCGTTTTGGTAATTATGAAGACTGACAACGAGTATGTGTAGTGCAAGGGGACGTCTGTCCTTTTATTCTTTGTGTACATTGTTCCCAATACAGGCTCGTAACCAAAAGGTCCCGGTTGAAGTCCCAACCCAGCTGCTTTAACCTCGAGCAAGGTATTTTCTTCATTAAAAAATGTCCATCTGTATAAGTGGATGAATGTAGAAATGGTAAGCTGAGCAAGTTGCTTTGGATAAAACCGTCTTACACATGTAACACGTATGTAGTTGTTTCCAGATAGCCTTCTGAAAATGTATGCCTCATTCATTAATTTGAAAGCTAGAGAACAATGCAACCAAATAACCTCTAAAATCATCAGAACAGGAAGAAGACCTTATATCAACTGGAAATGAATAGAACAGAATGAGTGCAGACATGACAAACACCTTACAGGCAATTCCCAACATCCACATTTTCCAAATGTTAATGACAATACCACCGCTCTAGCCATGTACAAAGGCAATGGGACTTTCATTGGTTCAAAGGAAAAACAAAAAACATCTTTATTCCACTTTCATGTATTCATTTAAAAAAGAAACCCAACAAGGAATATTTTTACATAATGATCAAGAATTTTAATTTTTTTTTCATCAGTTTCAATATCATTACAGAAAATGTTATAGTACAGAGTTGTTCAATATCTCCTCTTAGCTTAGTAATTTCCTCTGGAGTGCTGGTCACATATCTGTACAATACTCTATTTTTTTTCCCTGTACAATTTTGTGTAGTTGGTTAAAAAGGCTTTTTTTTTAAAGAATCAAACTAAATGTTTTTCAGTTACTCCACACTTTGGAGGTGAGGCCATACTGGGTCCAGTTACTATAAAGGTAGCATCCGGGCCTTAGCAGCCTGGTGCGCAGGACGTGACCCTGCAACCTCTCGCCCGCCTCGCTTTTGGCACTGCGCACATTAACACCACTCACAAGATAAACAACAAGCAAAGCCGCTTGTGGAGCCATTATGAAGCGTACTAATAAGGGGAATATAGCTGAGTCACCTAAACACAATTAAAGGAAGCAGAAAGCACCCTTGCTTGCCAGAGCACCATGGAATTCTGCCGTCATCTTAAGTGGGTCTTTTCAAAAAGATTTTTTTTAAAAATTATTATTATTTATTTATATTTTTTAGCCTTTAAGATGAGAAAATAAGCTCTTTTTTCTGGCAGGCACCTACAGCTTCCCACTAAATGCTACAGCTATCTATAAGGTCTAAGCATTGAACACACAAAGCATTCGCAATGAAAGAGAAAATTTTTCCTTAATATGATGAAGATGATGATAATAATAATAATAATAATAATAATAATCATAATATATTACAGAATAAATCTCTTATATTTTTATAATTACTTTTAAAAGTTTTTTTTTGTTTGAAATACAATATTATATGTCATTTTTAAAATTAATTTATTTAATGTTCGAGGTTATACTTGACGAACTTTATCCAAATCAGTAAAAACTAGCTGTGGCGTTGCATATTACAGAAGAGTAATGATATGTGGACATGCACCGTAAAACAGCCCTCCCACGCCTTGTCCATGTGTGTGCGTGTGTGTGTTATTGTGTATGTGAGTGTGTGTCTACCCTTAAGATGACATCATAGCCGTCCGATGACCATGACGTCCACAACCTCGCCCTTGTGCAGCTCCACGTATTGCTCTGTTTTGGGAGGTAGCATCAGGAGCCCGTTGGCACTGCGCATGCTCATCAGTCGACTGCTCACCTGGTTCCCTGGGGTAAAGAGGGAAAGAAAGAGAGGAAAAACGGCCACCAGTCAGTCATCAGTCGTCTTATGATTACCTCGGACACGACTGTGACCGTGATGCATGGCCAGAAATAGTTGATTAAGACTCCAGTAGATTCTCACAGCTGTTACCAGTGAAGAAACGGTTTAGGACCTTATTTCTTTACTCCGATTGTAGTTTCATCCGTGTTATGGGTACCTGTGCTCTGTGCCCACGGGAGTGGCTCTTGGTGGTGCCAGGTCAGGATGCAGCGGTGGTACTCTGGGCGAGGGTCTAGCTTGACATCACAGGACAACTGCAGGAAGGGGGAAGGCATATGTTGATGGCCTCTGCTCTTGATAAATGACCTACCGTCTTGCAGGGAAAGTGGGTTTCTAACTTTTCTGCATATTATGGATCACCTACCCTGGCTTTTATGATTGTGGGTCGAGGGTCCAGGATCCCTTGCATCTTCCGCAAGGCAGGTATCACAAACAGGTTACAGGTGACCACAGCAGACACTGGGTTGCCTGTGAGTGAGAGGGAGAAAGAGACAGACCTTTTTGTAAAAATAAAAAAGGTTTTGTTTACATGCATTACTATTCATTGCTGTTGTTTTGCAACACGTCTTTGAAGGAATGAAACGAGACGTGACGTAAGTCACTTTGAAATAGGGGAACAGGAAAAAGTGTGTGTGCTCTACAGAGCAAGAGGCCAGGGTCGGTAAGGATGAGTTGAACAAAGTAGAGTCTCCGTTTGCAGGACAGAGCAGGGCGGGGCAGGACGGGGCAGGGCTAGGATAACGGCGGTATATGTATGCGTCCTCCGGCCTCTCTCGCACAGCATGACTGAAAGGAAGGGGGGACTAGGGAGTACTAAGGTCAAGGACCCATTGCAGTATGTGCTAGGTAGATTACTGGGTGGTTATGTGCTATGGGGAGAGGAAATACTCTTCGGATATAGCACTTAGAGACAGACAGAGAGAAAAGGGAGAGAGATAAAAAGAAGACAAAGCTCCTCTCCCGGTAATAACCAAGTAGATCATAGACCATCTTTAGGGTAGCCATGATACACAGGATCAGAACCACCTGACCCATGCAGCTGACAATCCTTAGAAGCAAAGGTACAAAGGAGATCTTGGAGCACGCTCAGACCACACTTCAACCACAAAATCATCACTAACACCAAGGGGGTGGGGGTTGGTACTCTCTCAGAAAACAGAACAGAATAGCCCACACATGAAAAACTAAAGTGTGCCTTGTTTTGATTAGGCTCAGTTCCACTAAAAGCGCAGTGTCCTTTGCCTGTGTTTTATCAAGCAGTTTTCGGAGCAGAAGATTGTTGCTTAGTCAAACCCGGTATCGGGAGGGGGTGGGGGGTGGATTCGAGATTGTCAATCTGATCCTGTCTGATTTCAGAGGCCTCACAGCTTGGTCCATTTCCGTTTTCTGAGCTTCAGTGAGATTGTGGAGGGTGCGCGGACACAAGCACCTACTTCCGCGCGGGGGCGGTGGGGCAGGCTGTCTGCTTGGCTCACTGTCACTCGGTGGTGAGGGTTCGAGAAGACTCGCCCCTGTGTCTCTGTAGGTGAAATTACCTTTGGGGAATATAAACAGAGTGGCGGTCACCACAGTCGAGGGCACCCTCCCCCTCCCCTCAGACCATGGATGGGCCGGGGGTAGGAGGTCAGGAGGCTGGGGAACACGTGAAGGCTAGGCGATTGGACCAGGGGGGACAAAAACCAGTTGAAGACTAAAGATGGGACGGGATAGGGGGGCAAAATAAGGTTCTCGGGGTCTATAGTAGGTTGATGAAGCACAGCAGTAGGCTGAGCAAGGGGCTAGGGATCGAAAAGAGAGCACGAGTGTCCATATTGGGAGCCATTTTTAAATCATGTGGAATTACACAGCTAAAGGAACTGTAATTTAGTAAACCATTTCTTAGCACCATAGGACCAGTTCATTATGTTCAAAAGATAAGCGTGTTTCCGGTTGTGTGTGTTTGTCTATGTGGAACATATAGACATGCATTCATGATGTGTCTTGATGGGGGGGATAACTAACATTATTAATAACGTTGGTATTCCCTATGCAGTGACTAAATGACTAAACGACAAAAAGACCTCCCAGTGCTGGGAAAACCCAACAATGAGGAAAATTTGTGGATTAGGGATGCAGGACACAGCACCTTTAGTCACAGAGTTTACCTTAGTCCACTATAAGAGAGAGGGATTTTGCCTCTAAGAACTTCAGGAGGGAGGGAAGACTCACAGAAGAGCACACAGAAGTCAAGGTCACGAAAGGTTTCACCTGTAAGGGGCGCTCTTCACATGAGCCAGAAACTGGAAATATCACCTGTACCTTAAATCTCCCAAAAAATGTGCAAAAAAAGTTGACCAAACAGCTCAGCACCAGGAGTCATCATGTATCCCCTGAGGAGTTTCACGCTCCGTGTTTCAGATTAAATGGGTAGTTACATTTGGTACGGCTCAGAGGCAGTGAAGGACATTTTTTAACTGCTTATTATCTTCCCTTCACCTTTTTCCCTTAGTACTGAGGTAAACTATTTACCAAAAGCCCTGCACACACTTTATTCCCCCAGGACCAGGAGCAAAAAACTGTGTTATTGATGATGAGTGAATATCCTCAAGGTTTTTGGAGTGTTTGCGTGGTTTGGCGGTTGTCGTGACAGACGGTAACGGGAGGATTAACGTGGTCTCAGACTGAGGAACCCATTGAAGCTCCACAAGAGAATGGCCAGAGACCTTGGGTTTACTTTGTCCACCCTCTCTACAGCCTGTCTAGCATGTCAGCCCCAAACCTTGTAGGTGCGTGTTCACACAGGCTCATACCTGGCAGGGCGAAGATGAGTTTCCGAGCACCGTCGATGTCTAGGGTGGCGAACGTCGTGGGGAGGCTGCAACCGGAGTAAGTAATCAGAATTGTGCAACTGCAATTCCTTTTTCCCCGAATCTTTCTTCTACACTCACAGACTACAACAACATGGCCTACAATATTTTGTTTCCAGCAATGCATCCATTCCCATTGACCTCAATCAATAGAGCAATGCATCGATCAGTCAATCAGAATTCAATAAATCTGTATCGACACCCAAGCTCTTTCACACCAATCCAACTCTCACCCAGGCTTCATGAAGACTCGACCAAAATGAATCTGTGCGTGGAGGTCAATGTCCAGCACTTGCTTCAGGTAGTCCTAAAGAGAAGGAGAAGGTCACTGCATTGTTTCTCAACATCAGAAGGTGTTGCCTTCTTAATGTTTCATAAATTTTCCAACTGAGTATGTCAGTGCTGTTTGCGAATAATTCTCTTGGAGTAATTTTAATTAAATTAATGTGCTGAAACCCAAGAAAGCCCTTCTAAGGAGTGCAGAGAGTTTACGTTCAAAGGTCATACTAACAGTCACCAGAGACATATAGGATATCTGAGAATCCACTAGGTGTCAACCTTGTACATAAAACAAACCAAGTGTAAAATCTGGGAATTCTTTCAGTTGAAAAAACTAGAAAATTATTTCTGTAAGGGTATTATTATATTGTTTAATTGATATTTTTCTTTTATTAATTTTTAATTAATTAATTTTAGTAATTTATCAATATGTGTTGAGTATGCCTGAGTTGGATGGCTGGGTTCATTCACTGGCGGGGTTTTGGTTTCATTTTTAATGAGGCCTCATCCTCTTAGGAGATTTAAAATTTAGAGACACTGTAACCCAAACATTGACTTCACTATGGTCTATATAGGTGAAATATGGACAATCCCTAATTACAACAATACAACGTACCTTCTCGCCCATAGAGACGCCCCCCGAGGTGATGATGACATCGGCGCGGCTGATGCCCTCGTTCAAGGCGTTGAGAAGATCGTCTGGGCTGCGGGGAACACACACGCACACGCACACACACGCAGACGCACACAGCAGATGGTTTTGAACTTGATCAGGGACTTGGTTCTAAAGAAAATATAATGGTATGTTGGTGCAACTGGGGGCGTGGGAGGGTCTTTACTTGTCTCCAACGATGCCCAGGTTGATGGTAGGGTAGCCATGTTCCTGGATGGTGGCCAGTAGAGTGGAACGGTTACTGTCCCGAATCTTCCCAGGGTGTAAATCATCTTCTGGGTTTAACAGCTGCAGCATAGTTGGACGGGAGGACAGAGCAATCCTTTCAGGCACATGGAGAGACCTAATGTGGGACAAGTCTGGGCAGTTGTTTGTGAGTGAGAGCACGAGAGAGAGTGACAGGGAGAAGATGCCTATAAAAGTGTGCACCGTCAGTCAGTCTCCTAACCTCGTTGCCAGTAGACATAACTGCCACCACAGGGAACTTCTGCACCTCCACCTCGGTGACCCCCACGGTGGCAAGCAGGCCGATTTCCGAAGGGCCCATGTGGGTGCCTTTGGCCAGGACGCACTCTCCACGCTTGATGTCATGTCCAATGGGCCTGCACAGGAAAGTGCCGGAAGTTACCGTGGTGAAAGGACACACGTTGGTGGATTGGGGTTCTGGACTGCACCTACCTGATGTCCTGGCCTGGACGTGCCTGCACCAGGATCCGAACCTCCAGCTCCTCTGTGCCCTGAAACAGACATGCAAGTGAAGCTGCCACAAGCACCCGTCACCCCTCTCACATCAGTCTCCACACAACTGGCTGACTGTGACTGGAGTCAGAATGGGAGCGCAGTCAACTACACAGAGCCACTAGACCACTGATTGTCTGGTCCTCCTGTCTGATACCAATCACACACAGTTAAATCACAGTGCAGTCTGACATCGAACACACGGGCCCCAACACAAAACAACAGGAGTCACCGCACACCAGATCCATAACACAATACATGCAAACAGATGCTACCACACACAGACCACATACACAAACACTGAGCGCACGCACGCACGCGGCCAACAGGCACCCGACCGGACAGACCACACACGCACGAGACAGTAAGCACACACCTGTAACCCCAGGGAGGGGGGTTTGTGAGGTGTACAGGCACGTAGCGGAGTGCGGACTCACATCTTCCGACTCGCGGAGGAGCTCGGTGTCCTCCACCTGCACGACAGCATCTGCTCCACAGGGGATGGGCGCACCAGTTGTCACCCGCATCACCTGCCCTGGCATCACGGTGTGGGTGGGCTGCAGAGATACAGGGCCCAGAGTGATGACTAACGTCACATACGTGTACTGACGCACACACAGACACTGACACCCTATTGAATTTCTACTACTAAGTGTGCCGTTACATACAGTTGCTATTAGTCGTGCTCATAATGCACATTTGGGAAAATTGCTGTTTTCGGTTTTTAAAAGGATTTGTTTGCTCTGACCACAAGCTGTATTCATATAAAATGGCGTCACTGTAAATGTGGCATATCTGTTTTTGTATCTGTGCGTATCTGTTTTCAAGACAACAGCGTGAGATATCCAATCAAAGTAAGCATCGAGACGAGCACTCAGCATGAAGATATCCCCTTTTCACTGTCCAAGCCAAAGTTGTGTTCCAGGAGAGACCTTGGATCACACTCACTAATTAGCAGATCGACACCAGGACTCACAACAGCAACACAATGGCTGCAGTTCTTTTTCACCTGTCCATCTCAACATACACCTTACCACCTTATCAAGGGTCAATTACTTCAGACAGATACAGTCCGAACAAGAGAGGGCAGAAAATGGAACACTGCTGTTACTCTTGCAAGAAAACCTACAATGACTAATGGTAGTAGCACCTACCACTTACAGCCTTGGACACCGGAGCGGTTTATTTCTTTCTGCACGTTTAAATTACAGGAAAGTACAAGACATCTGCACAGGAGACGGAGACAAATGTGTGACACGGTGCGAGGGGTTAGAGATTAGAGAGCGGGAGCGTGGTCCATGTTAAGGCCGAGGAGCTGTGATCTGCGATAAAGACGTAGGTAAGTGTGACCACTGCAGATATGAGCAGTGCTTAACAAGAGATGGGGGGGAAATGAGACGGAGGGTAACTACAGGATAAAAGACGACACACGGACAACCTCACCTGCTCTCCAGCCTGTGACTCTCCGATGATGAAGCGATCACCGGGACCATCGGCCGCTGAAACACAAGTAGGCAAGACGGGCTGCACAAGATGGGGTACTGACTACGGGTTTGGGGTTTCCTTTTTAGAGAACAAACATCCAGAGTTTACTAGGGTTAATAATTAGGCTGGGTATTACTTGTTTTAGACTCACACACACTTGTTCAAGCATGCAAGCTGATTTGTAAGCACATGATTTAGAATGAGATGAAACCGACTGAAATATCTGAGTGGTTGTAGGTACAAAGCACTTGATAAGTGAAAGTACTCTTACCTCGGACAGCGTACCCGTCTTTGACAGAGGCAGGGAAGGGGGGCAGGTTGTCTTTGGCATAGACGTCCTGTGCGAGGACTCTACCCATCCCGTCTAAAGCCAGAGGCAGACAGAGGAAAAAAGCAGGGAAGGAGGAGGACACAAATCTGTGTTAGAGGGATGCCAAACATGAAGTGGGCAAGATATGTCAACGTGTTTTTGTCACTGTGTGTGTGTGTGTGTGTGTGTGTGTGTGTGTGTGTGT
>JAOYSI010005207.1:0-13702 GCA_025775065.1 Hiodon alosoides
TGTATTTATTTGAGTTACTTTATAACGACTTTTCTTGAAATAAAGAAAAATTAAATAACAGAAAGAACAAGAAATATTAAAACAGTGTTGTTTATTAAACCCTGCCAATGTGTTAAAAATTTTATGTAAGCAATTCCATATGTTACATCAGTGCCAGTTGCAGTGATATGGTCTGGCAAGGGAAGAAAGATCCTTGGTCTGTAGAGGAATTCTGGGTAAATTGTAACAATGTGTGGACGGCGCAGGCTTCACATTTCTCCCTGCCGCTTTGAAAGCCCACGCAACGTATCTATAGGAGGCCTTACAGGGACCTGTGCGTTCTCATCCGACTGTGATGACAAAAGAGATCCAGATAGCAAAGGTGTCGAAGCCAACTTTTTAGTGGGTGTCGGGTACAAACCGCCATTTACCCTGTGACCTAATTTTGACTTTTTTTGATGAAATACTCCTACTTTTATCCTTTTCAGCTGAGGATCAAAGTGCTAAAAAGAAATATAACTCCGGTTGAACAGCAGCTGGAACCACCTGACTGAAGCTTTACCCGGGTTCATTAAACCCAGCAGAGAATAGTAACAGGAAGTCCAAAACGTTGCAAAGGAACCCACCACTGCCCCTAACAGGAAAAAGGCGGGCTGAATTGATCCGGCTGTGAGGGTTATGCAGATGGGGCCGTGGCTGGCGGGCGCGGACTCACCCTGGCAAGCTCCGGTGCGGATGTTGGGAATAAAGCCCCTGCGGCACGGCTGAGGCTGGGCGGGGCACATCTCGCAGGGGTGGCCCCAGGCCTGGCCAATGGTGGCGCAGCACAGTGCCTTGGTGCACACGATGCCGCTAACCTGGCCCTGGCACATCTGGTTACTCACCTGTGTGAAGCAGGGGCCCGTTCTGTAGTCTGGGGAAAGAGGACACCTTCAAGGCACAGATACCATGTCCATCGGGATCAATATCTCTCAGGGCCTTCTACAACTGTTTGAGGAGAGGGACAGCAATAAGACTACTTTGGAACAGTAAAATGAAAATGAAAGGCACTTAATCAAAGAAATAAGGAATCGGTAAGAGTACTTTCAAGTATAAAACACTGACTGAGGTCTACTACAAATGACAAAATGCAACTTCTACAGATGCCATTCTCCATCAAACGTGGTTACTCCCGAACATTACTCAGGCAGAGAGCACTCGTAACAGCAACGTTGTTTCCCCTACTGCTAAAAGCAGATTACAATAAATTCAGCAGAGTATGATCTGACGTTTGAGGATTATAGTAACAAACTGTTGCACTAGCGTTACCCAAACACAAACCCAATAAGTGGAATGACCCGTGCTTTTGCATAACGTCACACAGTGCTGCGTGTTTATCTTCGTGTAAATGTAGACAGTAACCTAATACTCCAAACTTTGGATGACCTGTTTTTTTTTTTTTAAATCGCGTTACTGCATCACTCATTATCAGCTGAATAAAGAGAAGTGGACTGATTGCTGCTTGCCAAGTCTTAAAACGTTAAGTCGACAAAAAGAAAAAAGAAAAAGGTTCAAGTTGAGACTTAAATTGAAACCCTACAACCCGGTCCAAGTCGCTTGAGAAAATCTCTTGCTCGACAATAAGTCAATATTCCATTGCACTCATGATCCAATTTGATTTGTTTTTTTTGCCAGTTTGTCATTTCAAAATGCAAAAAAAACAAAGCATACAAGTGAAATAAATAGTTCTGCATTGAACACATTTTACAGCTCACGTTCCAGCCCACAATCGCACTGCCTAATGCTCGGCTTGCTTATTTAAAACAAGGTTATTTCAGAACCATTGACAAGGGCCACCTGCTGCCAAGTGTGTGAGCGCTTGTGATGGTCTACCCAGGATGTTGAGGCTGTCGTGTATCACATAAACACCAGAAGTCCAAACAGCCTGATGTGAGCTGCAAAGCAGGGTCTGAGAAAGCAGAGTAACGTGCGGACAGTCGTATAAGCTCAGTTCCGTTATCGGACCTGATTCTGATTCACTGCATATTCACAAAACTCCCTTTCATTGGTCGGAGCAGTTCCATTTGGTCAGAGCAGGGTTCGCGTACTGCTGTAAAGGGCTATAGGGAGATACAGGGAGAAAAAAACCAGCTCAATCCCAGTCTAGCCAAAGGCGGGGCTCAGTCCTCGGCCAATCATTTAAAGTGCTTTAACTCCCAACTCATGTAACTATTTCCTTAATCGCCACTGCCATTAGAGCGAGCAGGGAATGAGCCGCGAAAAACAAGATAAACGGCGGCCATCTGACTTAGTAAGGCAAAGCAAACTCGACCGCACTGAGAGCCAATGAGAAGAGAACAATTAGCTCACTCACTCCACAGGCAAACCAAAAGCACACACACATGCAACGCAGTTTGGGCACACAAAAAACAGCAGTAAATATGTCCTCAATTACATACGAACGCGCTTTGATAAACCGCTCAGTTTCCCCCTTCTTTTTAGAATAATACATTGTGCACTTAAAAACACAGGGACTTTTTAATCATTTTTTTTCCATCGGCCAAAAAAATCAAGAGGAATTAAAAATGTAAAATGACCATGGACCCAATGCAAATACCCAAAAACCTAACCATGAACCAAAAATAAACAGCAGAATACCCGTGGTACCCCATCGCCACATTTGTAGGTGTGTGGGCGCACATTACTTTTGTAAAGATGATAAATCTGTCCGTTTGAAGACCCATTGCCTAATGTCGTGGCTAAGAAAACAGAAAAATGGAAATGATCTATTAAGTTATTCTCATGGTAAAACAGACATAAACTCTGTAATACTATTGACTATAAAGAAATACTTTCAAAAGAATTGTCTGCAGCTGTGAGTTGTATCCCTCTTAATGAAGCTACAGAGGACACTATATCTATCCATATGTTAATGTTGTGGGACTGAGCGCTCGAGAATACAAAAACAACACAGTATTATCCTTCCCTGGCCACTAATAAACTAGTGTGTTATTCCCCAAATAAAAAAGCATTCCCATTCAGCTTTCCCAAGCATCCATGGGAGATGAAGGGTTCAAAGTCATGTCAGCAGATCTATATAAACTTTGTAATGACTCTAATTGAACCAATGTGGCTTTAATATAGAGAAGCCATTTATATTCTCCGACCGACATTTTATACGAAGTGGTTAATGTTTCAGTTCATGGAAGAAACAGGCAGTGTTTGGTCATTTAAAGTTGCACAGATTCAAATAACAGATTTGCACTGATAATCGTTTGGCCTGCCGTCAATCCGTATCCAGTTTACACAAACATGAGACCCACTGTCGCAGTGGTTATCACCGCCCGATTAATATAACTTCTCCCACAATGCACTGTAAGTGCTGTGGACACTCGCTGAATTAAGAGGGGGAAACCAGGTTGGCTAAAAGTTGCACACACAAATTTGAAACATTTATTTTACCATAAAAAAAACAACAAATGTATTTATTTATTTACCGTATTTATTTCTCTCTTTCTCCAAGAACTTGTTTTGTCATTGAACTATTACTGTTATTTCCTTGACATAAAATCAAATGTATTTCACCGTTTTGTGAGCTTGCGTCAGTCTTAGCATGTGTCACTCTGAATATGTAGCAAATGTTGTTTTATTGTCCCTTGGCTCCACACAAGACTCCCAATTTTATCCCCGATGCTGTTAATAATTTATGACAGCGCTTATGTTAAGACTATCATGTGTAAACTCTGGTGTAAACCAATCCTAGTGACGTCATCTGGAAATAACAGCTAAAAAAAGTTTAATCAATCCTGCAACCACAAAAAAAAAAACCCCATCAGTATTTGGAATTAGAAGTTTTTCCATAGGAAATGTCAAAGAAAGCCACTCGCGTCAGTACACAAATAAACTCACAGTTTGAGTCAGGACTCTTTTATAGAGGAGAGAGAAACATTTCTTCCCCTTTCCTGAGGTTTTGTTTGGCCAAAGACAAACAGCAGTCACAAACCTTTATTAACACATAAATCTGCTTTAAATAAATCTGTGTGAAATCCGCCTTATCATGTAAAAACAATTCTTGGAATGGTATTTTAAAGAGTCTTACTATCAAAATAATGACCATCCCAACAAGCTATATACAAAAACATCCTCATGCATGGCCCTGATTTTTATAACTGTGCTGATACATACACAAACAAATACAAATTTACAGCTTAAGCTTCTGGAGCCAGAGGCAATCCCATTTGCCAAGTAAGCAAATGTAAAACTGTGTCTGCTTCCAAATTAACATAGGAGCAAATCAAAACTCTTGATGTTCGAAACATGAAAGCAAACCAGAAAAGTGGTAGGTTCATACTTAAGATTCAGAATGATTGCCAACAAACCATCTGCAGACCCAATTCAATTCTTATGCTGGCATTTGGTTGTAGCCGGAGGTACAATGACTGCTTTGTCTGATTCTAAATGGCACCTCGTATCTGCGCATTCTCTGCCTGGATTTCTTGGTTATATATCCCCGAAAGGCCAAAGACCTGCATGAATCCATGACAGCATTCCCTTTCACTGACAATAGGCTGACATTGTCCGGCAGTTTCAAACCTTTGGGATTAGAGTTAAGGTGACGACTAAATCAACTGTAACATGTGTTAATGCATTTCTGTCACACAACCTTTCCAGCTCAGCTTTTTAACACAGGGTAATCCACAAAAGATTGAATTAATAACAATTCAACAAGCTCGTTGAATCTCCCGCTCAGCTATCACCACCCTTTCCAAATCAAGGGCACAGACAGGTACCGTCTCACCTTCCATAGGCTGATGCTGCAGAATACCCTCTGTAAGGTAATTGAACAATCCACTATTGACTTATTAATATAATTAATAGTATGATGGTTTATGTTGTATAATAAATCAGTTTCCAGCATGCACTTCCCTACTTTATCCCTGCTAAGCATCAGAGACGCTTAGTATGCGGAAGTGCTGATAATTTTATCTTTTTATTTCCAAGAAGCAAACCAACATGTCTTTTGGCCGGTCCTAAGAGAAAGTCTGGCTGGCTGTAAGAGAGGAAATGAATCTGCTGCTGGCTAATTAGGTCACAAGTGTGTACCATGTCTCCTACCAAAACCCAGTGCCTAACCAGATCTGGATTATCCAATAGGCTACAAGGTTCACTGCCCAGGGCCCCAACAGAGCAGCAGCAAAATTACTTAATTTATGGTCAATAAAATGACTTCTAACAATCTGCTGCAGTTTCCGGATTATAAAAAAAATGTGATTACACCACTTAGTAGGTTTGGCTGCAGACAGGAGAGTTACGTGAGATTCTATGAGCTCAACCAATCAGAAACAGGGCTCAGGCAGTTTGGATTGGAGGCCACAGAATGGAAGAGAAACCCAGGCAAATGTGAAATAAGCTCAAGCACCGAGTGCTGAGATCCAGAGTGTAATGCATTGCATAAATCCATTATCCTCTACCTTAATTCTGCAGGAAACCTGAAGTTCAGACGATGTAGTTGAGTACCCCATCTAGTTTTTAGAATCTATTGCACAATATATATTACAATAGAAGCCTTTGTAGATAACATGCTACCCTTCACTTTTTTCTTTAAAAATCCTAATTGTAAGGTTAGGGAGGTTATCGAAGAATGTATTTTTATGTATTTTTAACTGCTAGGGCGATTAATCGGGTAAGTTGAGAAGACTTATTCATATTGAGGAGATTAATTCACATTCTTTTTTTATCTCGGAAGCAATCCCTTTTTAAAGCTAATTGCAGAGTAGACTCAGAGGAGCCTCGAATTTCTTATCAAATATATCAGAACATTAAAGTAGCATGAGGGAAGGATTTTTCATCCAATTTCAACCGTCTTGGCTTCAAAACGTGCCAACAACTTCTACACCCATTAAGATATATGTGTTATGGATTGGGTGTTAATGATATGAGCATGTTTTAATTATGAACTTGAAATTGGAACCACATATTTTTTATATTACAAAGGGAGGAAGAAGCAATTTGGATCATGTAAGGTAAGGCACATATGATTTTATAACACTGAGAAGTGCTTTTTTTTTATTACTGCTCTGGTTCGATACTTGCACAAGTGTAACGATTTGCATCATTCTGTTCGTGTCTGGCGTAGACTGCAGAAGTTTATGTTGGGGGAGAACGTAAAAAAGCAAGTTAGCCTTGGTCAACGAGAGCAAAACGGCAAATAGCCTGTGCCTGCCATTTAAGATTAAAATTCCTAATTTTACTCCTTTAAGAAGGCCCCTAAAAGGTCATCAGCCCGAGGCCCCCGCAAACCATGAGTCGGCCCTGTGCCTAACGGTCCCAGTCTGTTACCAGCACATGTGTTCTACATTAGGAATAATATCAGCCTCACATATTAAATCCAAATTTGGCACTTTCTGCCAAAAAAGGGTGTTCAATGGCAGAGGATATGTTGAGATAAGAATATATACAGAATACTTTCTCATCTTGGCAAATCTTCAATCTTGTCACCTAATAAAATGGAAAATGTTTTTATTTGTTGCACCATTTGACTGTCAGAAAACACAATAAGCCAATTAAGTCTTTCCATGACCTAAACCATTTGCTAATATATTTCTTGACAATTTCTGAGTGGTGCAATATTACTTCCCCTTTGTCATTTAATACGGAGAAGAAAAAAAAAAAAACATGATGATTACCAGATTACATAAGTAATCAAACCTTGTTGTTTTTAATTACATGAATATAAAAATTGAGTTTGCAAATACATTGCAAAACAACTGCAGGCAGCATGAATTTCTTCCCAGATGAGTAAGCCCTATATAACCATAAAGCTTGCTGTTGTGTCTGGGCCTTCAAGTGCTCTCAATGCTAATAACAACTTCCTGCTTTACGGTCAGAAAGGATATGTTTCATAGCGCGTCCTCACACAAACCCCTAAAGGAGCTTGCAGACTGCATGTTGTTTCTGGTACCTCAACATGACAGAGAAATTTTGCCCCCTAATAACCTCAGCCAACTTATTGTGAAATCCGCTCAGCTTCCTTTAGAAATACTGAAGAGACTAGATGTTAGTCCCATTATCTCATTCACTTATTGGTTTCAGCTCACAAAAAATTGGATAGACAAAGAGCTTCTTAAGATAAGTGTCTCCTGGCCCACCATCCTGACTTTCAGCTGCAGCCTGGATTTTTGTTTGGAGTTTGAAGACATTACAATACAAATAAACACAACAAATGTTCATATAAAGGTCTTTTTTGCCTCTGATGGGTCAAATCTAACTCTGCCATACCAACAATTGTCAAAAGACTCTAAGGGCACCTGGAATCAACTAGAATCAACTTTCTCTGTATGCAATTAATAAAATCTGAATGATCCCCCTCTGTTCTGAGAGGATCCGTCATTTCAGGCTTCTGGATTTCCTCCAAGACCAGGATGTACAATTCTTGTTTTAGAACATCTGGTCACATGACAGGGGATCTTACTTCCCATGAGTCACCAATGGCTGAGTGAGACAGACTCACCGAGACTATAACTGAGTCCACAAAAAGATGCTATTTTAGTGCCTACGTAGAAAGATGTTACAAATGAATAGGATTATTTCATTCGGCTTGTCAAAGGACATCTTAGTGCCAGGATCAAACTGAACATTCAACTCAGATGTCTCTGATTTTACTTCATTTGAGCAGCACAGCCCCACTCAGTACTACTTGATCTAAAATGTTTAGAAAATTATGTTAAGGCTGGACTTTCCTTCAATGCAAACTCTTTAATAAAAAGGATAAATTTCACTTAGATATTTTATATGGTTTGGACTAGATAATCTATTGAAGAATTTTAAATTGGCTGTAAAAAATATACAGCTGATAACTAAATTCAGTGAAGTGAAAGAAAAATCTCCTTCCTGTTATTATCGAACAGCCCAATATACTTGAGTAAGAGAACCAGAGAAATCAATGGTAGTGGGAGTGTTTCGGCAAGGAGGTGTAGCTGTGGGAGTAGGGCACTTTCTCTTGCAAGCCAAAAAATGATCTTTAAACATCAGGCTTAATGAAGAGGCAGGCCGCTTGAAATGAGACCACAAAGAGATCCTCAAACAACTGCCTTACCACAGATAAAGCCATTGTGGTCTTACATACAAGTGAAAACAATGGACTGACCCAAAACCCAGCGTTTTAATCAACTTAGAGCAGAGACTTGAAAAGCATTCCTTTTCCACTGATTACAGGGGATCTGATGACAGACTAAGGACAACCTCCCACTTCAACATAGTATTTCCCAATTTTGAACGTTCTTACTCAGGCACAATAAATCAGCCTGTCAGGGAGCCTTCATTTAGGGCGCTAGGCACTTAAAGCAAACATACGCAACACTCCAAAGGCCCCAGTACAGGCTGAGCTGGGCTTGCACAGTATGGGCTATAAATAAAGAAATATGGCAATATATTTAGGGGCGGTGTGTGCTTGTGGCCTAGAAAGCCAAACAGAAGGAATCTGCATCACCCTGTCCTGCCAAAGCTGACCACCACAGTCAACATCAGTGTTTCCAAACACTGCTCAACCAAAAATCCTTGGCATCTGCCATCCAGCCCACTGACACCCTTTATCGAGACCCACCACCGACATGGCAAAATGAATGAAAGCACCTATGATTCACTCCCAGAATCCTATGCTGAGATATTTCATCCACAAGATCCTTCCCCTAGATATTGCTGGTCTATGGATAAGGTCATGGTAAAGCAGTACCACTCTTCTCATTTTGATCTGCATCCGTCTGAATTAAATTAAAAGTTTGCATTGGGATATAGCTGGTTTTAAAGAGGAGTAGCGGTGAATAATGGATTCATACAAGCGCTCCACCCATACTGAACAGTCCTACACAAGAGCAACAATTCAGAAAAAGCACAGATTGACAGGGTGGCCTTGCCCTCTCCTTGTCATTTCCACAAAGCAGATAAGGGGGAAGGACATGAGTAACATGAATAAGGACAAGTACCAGTTTTCTGGAGGACGGGGGAAGATGGGGGAGGGCGCGTTATCTTACCCCTCTCGCACTGTGGACCGGTGAAGCCATAAACGCAGGCGCACCGGTTGGGGCCAATGCACCGCCCGCCGTTCTGGCAGCCGCTCTCACATACCGCTGAAATACAAACCCAGAGAGCCCCATCAGTCACCAGCAAGAGGACCACCATCCAGGGCTTTCTTTATCCACAGTTCAACAAACCGGGTCACTTCTGCAACCACCAATTCGATGCGCCTCTTGGAGAAGGAGCCCGTGCTTTTGTTTGTTTTGGCCCTGCGCTGAATGAGGGAGACTCCTCTTCCAATTAGCAATCCGCTTGGAGACTGGGACTCTCATTGAAACAAATGTGAGATCTGGACGTCACGCGTATCGTATGAGACCCCAAGTGTGGCCAAGCCACCAGAACGTCCTCAAGCTGTTATAGTAATTGCAATACACTTCTTCAGCTTTTTCATACAAACATGGCGGCTTGTGTTTTTACAGGGCACTGTTAAAGCTTAAATAACAGTTACTTAGTGCCAAATCTAAATCTAATGTTTTGTTTCTTTTTAAATAAGGGCTAGACACTTTCCGAACATTGAAAGCTAAGATGGATCAAAGGCAGAAACATAATATTTAACATACTACTGTGACTGTCATCCACTTGTCTAGAAAATAATATACAAGAATATAAAAAAAACAATATTTTCTGTCTGTTGGAGCACTTTGGATGAATTTCTTTGCTCATGGGCACATTCATAGAAGTCCAAAATTACCTGCTGGTAATGTTAACAACAGTGCCCACTATTGATGACAGGGCAGGTACATTTAACCTACACTGTAGATGTAAATCCTTTTTACACCAATGCTAGGTGCGCTTAAATTAAAGATTACTCAGATTGAATCTTTGATAAATCTTTAATAATCTAGAGCCAAATTCCAAATGTCATCCTGAAAGGCTTTAGTCCAGAAGTTTTACCAGCTGCACTGCCTATGACCTCATCACTGGAAGAGGCGGTTAAATCGGCGCGATTAGAGCAATAATCATTTGAATTCAGTGTTTTTTTTGGACTGTGGAAATTGTGTCGCTCCTGGGACCTGTACTAACAGCCAAGTGCACTCACGCTGTCCACAGTAGGTTCCTGTGTACCCCTTCTGGCACTGACAGTGGTCCTCTGCGCACAGTCCCCCGTTCATACACCTGATGTTACACTGCTGACCTGGAGAACACATTCGTAAACAGCGCTCGGTGTGCTCTCTACACGTGGTTTCATTTTTACCATGAGAGGATTACACAACAATCATACATCATTAATACGGAATGATCATAGGTAAAAGGGGGAGGGGCTTTTTACAAACGTCCAATCATTTATACATGAATTACATGAATTACTAGTATTCTATATATTAAAGTGTGCATATTAAATGTATCATAATAATATAACTATGCATTTATCAATTTTTTTTTTATTTTTTTTTTATGTAGTGCAATTAATGGCAACATATAGCATTTCTGCTACACTATGAAGAATATTTTGTTAATTATACCACTAACTGATTGCTCTCTGTTTTATACATCATACACCACTGTAACCTGTCATAAGAAGAGTGGCCCACTCACTGGATTTGGCTCCACACGTTGGGGCAATCTGGCCGGTGGAACATGTGCACATGTTAGGACGAGAACAGAAACCGTCCCCGCAGCTGTTACGACAGATGGCTGAACGAAACAGGAAACACACCGGAATAAACAAACCACCAAAATCATGAATTAGGTCCAACTGGTAAAGTGTATTGCAAGGTTATATAAAACCCCTTCCTTCAGCTGAAGACATGTCCCCCGGAGGCAGAGAGAGTGTGTGAATGGGAATTTTTTAATAGACGGAATGTTACTAATGATAACAGTAATAATAATAAAAGAAGAAAATAATATATGAAAAATACGGGTTTGATGTGTGTATTTTCTTTGAACATTAATTGATTTAAGCCTGTGGTTTCCATGTCATGAACTTTAACTAGTAACAATTACCAAGAATTTGGTAATTACAATGGCTTCAGTGACATAATCCTGAAGGCACAGCCAATTGTGTCAAGACTAGCTTTCACTTTCAGACACAATGTCATTGGGATATATCCTGATCAAACAAAACCCTTGGCAAGTTTGTGTATCTAGGTCATAAACGGACCCTTGACTACTTAGCAGTTCCCTGCCTTTTGTCAACTTAGCAAGCTGGCTAAATGTTTGAGCAAATGAGTGAAATGGTTAGCAAGCTACCTTTATAATGTGTTACATCCAAGTCAAGTAATAATTAAAGAGTCAATTTCGTACACCAGCGCCCACTGTTGGTTGTTTAAAATTAAAATCAGGGCACATGCGTTCTACTGCCAAGTTCATTGAAGGGCTGGTTTATTATCACCAACATCTGTTGCAGTACTTACGTACGATGCACTGGTTGCCCCCAGGCAAAGTTTTCCATCCTGGACAACAATATGAATGGAATCGTGATCCACAAACGTTTGGCCTGCAACAGAATTATTAGAGCCTTAGGTCAATAACATAGACACTTTTTAGTCATACTAACACATGAAAAACAAACATACACTGGGTATGTGGAGGAAAACACCTTGATAAACCACAGTTCTGTCCCTGATTTTGACATTGTTTTGGATCGTTGCTTATTATTCTACATAAAACTACAGCAGGTTTAATTAAATAGGATCTCCTTTTATAGAGAAATAAATCTAAATAGGACCGAAATAAGTCATCAGAAATATCTGACAGCTTTTCATTGCACATTGCGGCTTTAACAAACACTTGAACAAAGACAACGATAAACAGGCAGAAAAGTATTTTTTAGCAATCTTAGGCTTATTATGAGTTTCTACTCTAACAATAACAGTAATTATAACAACAATAACATATTTAATTTTTATTGCAGCTTTCATTATAGCTGAATCACAACGTGTTTTACAGTAATAAAACCTTAAAATTGTTCATAAGATAGACAGAGAAAACATGAAAACATGTTTAACATTCATTAGAATAGGATAGGAATAGAACATACGTTTAACACAAATATGAGTAATACTTAAGAGTTCAAAGCAAAGGTATACAATCTGTAAAAGTGAGTTTTAAAAAGTAAGACTCGATTTAACATGTGTAATCGACTGGGAGGACATTAGATCATCAGAAAGGAAGTTTTGTAGTGAGTTAACAAAAAATGGCAAGGCCACCCATAATAAATATGGGTGAGCCTACACCGGGGTACAGACAGAAGTCTTGAGATTCTGGACTTGTGAGCTTTCCTGGATGGCTAATTTCTATTTCTCTTCCATTTAAAATCCTGTAAAATAAGATCTTAAAGTAGATCCAAAGTCAGATGTCTTTTGTTTTTGTCAGAACCCTGGCTGCATTGTTCTGAACAAGCTGGAGCTTGTATGGTGATTTTGAAGGAAGTCCACCAGGAAGTGCATGGCAATAATCTAAGGCTGAGAAGCCTAGCCAAGCATGAAAAGCGATAGTTGAATCAGGGGATACTGTGCAGATGGAAAAAAAATATATTTTAAAAATATTAATAATGTGTGCATCAAAAAACAACTAGTAAGGCTAAGTTAAAGCCAATTTCACCAGATTGGTTTAACTGTAGAAAAGTTCTGCATAGCTAATTCTTCTCTGGTGTTTACTTCAAAGTAGTTCCTCATCCAAAGTCTGATCACCTCTAAGCAATTTTCCATTTTTGTCGCAGCTGTTAGCCTTGATTATGGTTTAGAACTGTATCTCGCCAGCATAGCGTTAAAACTGAATATTATGTAGTCACAATAATTGACCAGGTGTCATAAAAGCAGAATAGGCCCCAGTACAGAACCTGGTGCCCCATAGAAAACATGCGATTTCTCTCCATGAGATTGCCTCTCCAATAGCCACAAACTGCTTTCGGTTAGAAAGGCAGGTGCAGGACCATCCAGGAATGGTTCCACGGCGGCCAATGTGCTCACTCAGCTGACGAAGAAGAGCGTCAGTGGTGTAAAAGGCTGCCCTGAGATCCAGAATAATCAGGAGGCCTGTATCCCTTGCAGGTCATTAACACCATTCACTGCTGGTTACTTGACTGAAATACTTCATATAGCATGAAAGTGTGAATTATAGGAACACTAGAGGAACTATTTAAATAAATGAAATGGAACGCAGAACTAAATCCTAAAGAGTCGCCTTTTTAAATAAAAGGAGATAGACATTAGAACATTTTTTCTGTTCAGTTGACTATTACACACTGACTAGAATTTATTTTGGCACATCCACAGTGCTGGACACGTAGGCTAATGTGTGAAGGGGTTTCCAAGTGAACACTGCTCAGAAATACAGGATTAATGTTGAGTAACCAGCAAAGAGTAAAATTACATTAAGTATTCAATAATGTTGCTGTTTGGATAATCTTGTGGTTTGAGGCTACTTTAGTTACTGTGTTGGTTTCCATTTAATGAATCAATCAGTCAATCAATAAATACTTAAAGTACATTCAGTCGTTAATTATACATTTTAAAATGCCAAGATATCACTCTTGTTTCTGAAGTCCTGTGCCAAATATATAGAATAAAAGCACATTTTAGAATAAAACAATGGATTCTGAAAAATAATGCTGCTTGATTTTAAGAGTGCACCAAGAACGTAAATATGTAAACGTAAGAGTGGTGGGGGGGGGGGGGGGGGGGGGGGGGGGGGGGGGGGGGGGGGGGGGGGGGGGGGGGGGGGGGGGGGG
>JAOYSI010005210.1:0-10742 GCA_025775065.1 Hiodon alosoides
ATATATATATATATATATATATATATAGCAGCAGGGGTGATGTCCTGCTTCTGAGCCGTGAAACTTCTTTACTCTGGTAACGGACATCACCCCTGCTGCTGTGGAAAGCTTGCTGATAACAATTTCAAGAGTATCAGGTGTTGACTCGCCCTCCAGCTTCTCTCTTGAAAGATCTAACCAGGCGATGTGAGGTTGGAAGGACTGCCTGTGAACGTGTTCAACGCTTCTCTGCCTCCGGTAAGCCATTCAAGTGTGATGCCACTGGTGTAACCGTCAAGCGCATTACAATCAGCGTGTCATGGTGAGTTGAATTGGCAAATGCGATCGGCAGGGCCATGGCATCATTTTCTCTTTCAATTCCATTGCTTTTTTTCCTCTCTCTAACATCCTCATTTTATTTTTTTCCACTGTTCGTAAAACCCAAATAGCATCACAATTTGTGGACATAATGTTGATTCTTAGAGGACGTTGAAGCTTCAATTATCCCTGCACTGTGGTAATGAAACTCATTAATATGTGTCCAGCTAATAAGAGTGTTATTTATATTGTATAATTTGTTTTATGCTACATTAAATATATAGATATGAATGTTCAAGTGTAAATGAGAAGCATCCTCACGTCCCACTTATTAAAGTAAAAAAATCATTAAAAGTAAGATTTTCATTAATATCGGATATTTCTTCTTATCTGTAATGCCTGAAATGGAATTTCATATCGTAATATAGATGATGTTGTCTTTGTTTATTTTAAGAGAAGAGGCCCTTGAAATATGTGAGTGTGCAAATGAACAACACACGACCTCCTCCCACAGTCCTTCTGTCAGTCAATGTTGGCACCATCTTCCCAAAGTGCTCCTCCAGACGCACCCAGGGTCCTGAATTAAACAGACCATCGTGCCATTTGTTCTTAACTTTGACTAAAGAATTCACGTCTCTATTTTTTTTTTTTTTTTTTTTTGCTTACGTCCGGGCAGTGATCGCGCGTAACCGTCAGGCGTTCCCCCACGCCACCCGTCGTCACTGCCCACCCGACAGTTTCAGGAAACACGAAACACATCATACTGAATGAGAAAAAGTTAACAGAATTATGACCTTATTCTACTATGTATACTAATGGTTATTACATAAAATTGTAATAAATTATAAGGAATTATTAAATAATTTATAAACAAGTATTCACACGTTTTTACACTTTTTACCCCGAGGGCCACTGTGTGGTGTTAAAGGTGTTAAAATTGTGAAGAATGTTCCTCTGTATTAACACCTAAATATTAATAATAACAAAAATCGACAAAACAATATATGTGTGTGTAAATATACGGTTATAATAAAATAATAAAATACATAAAATAACTAGGCTAAAGAAGAGCTCTTGATCGAAACATCCTAATTTTAAAATAATTATTATCCGTGTTTGTGTCCTTGTCTATTGCTCACTTGCGTGTGTGTGATTGTGTATACGCATAAATGTAAATGCGTTTTATTGAATACAAAAATATTCCATCAAACGATCAAGCAAACTGAATTGATGACAATAAAAATTCTCAAAGGGGTTGCATTTCGGCTTTGTGGGTTTAGCTCACAAAAATACAGCAATTTTCTGTTTCACTTTAATTCGGCACAAGATGTGATTTTAAAAGTCCGCCAAATCAATTTAACAGCATTTGAAGGACGAATTAAATACCAATGAATTCAAGTTTATCTTTTTTTAAACTTGTAACAGATCAATTCTACTTCTATAGACCTTTTCAAACACAACACATTTTGTTTAAATCTCACCTATATTGGAAAGCTTTTTCATTATACTTATCTGTTATTATTATAGAAGACGAAAAACGAATATCTATATTCAAATAATTATTCATAATGGTAAATTAAGCTTTGTATGTTACTATAAACGGGTGACTGGATCAAGACTTTTGTAATACATAAGTTTTTGTATTTTTATGGGCGCGTTTAAATGTTACCCTTTCTTTTAAAAAAAGAGCATAATTCAATTTTTAAGATGGAAATTTAAAATGCTTAGTTTCTCAACGGATTTTAGTCCCCTTAATATAAGAACTGATTCTAACAGTTCTGACTGTTCGTACAAAATACGCGAAACAGTTCGAAGCAATACTGTCCCTGCTGCTAAATCTGGGAGTAGTGCTTTTCAAATTAACGAATAGATCTGATAAATTTCTTTATTATTGTATTTCCAACTTTTTAAATAACAGTAGCCCACACTTCACGCGTATCTTAAGACAAGATAACTAAATATCTGGCGTTTCTTTTTTTTCCTCAACGTTTTTGATAGTCGTCCAATATGTCGCCCTATCTATGTCGACAAAAATTTGTTTTTTCTGAATATCTTCGCAATGCTTGATTTGTTAATTAAATGTATTAATAATACTAATAATAAAAACGTTGTTTTAATGCAGCTACAACTCAAAATTAGTACTATACATTGATAGAATTTGTTAGCATTTGAGGTTCTTTTTAAATCTAAAAAAATTTTTTTTTTTTTTTTTTTTAAAAGCAATTTATATACGTAAATCCGAGGTTCGTCGATAGAGAAATAGCGCATTTTACATCATCCCGCAGTAGGCTACTGAAACTACAAATAATCAAATACTGTGTTGAATGTTGTGACATATAAATGGCAAATTAATAAATCAAAAAACGTGTGTATATATATATATATAAATATATAAAATAATTATATGTAATAATTAAGGCTCTGATCATTTCCCTAGCCCTAAAATCTGGAGTGAAATAATCTTCCTCAAATTATGTGGAATAATGAACGCTCCACCACAATTCCACTGAACAATATCAGAGCCGTGACCCAGAACATCTTAAACAAAAAAATCCGATTAGGGAGAAAATGAGAACACTAAGGATTATTTGCGAGGGATAACGCTCAATTATTTCGTTCTGCTGTGCGCTAATTGTAAAGGCTTAAATTCAAATTAAATCAATCACTACAACATCGTTTTCTTCACCCAACAACGTTTTAATGTATTTGACTTCTATGCGTCCTATAAATAAAGTAATGATAGAAAGGTCGATGTAGTCCTCAATTTAACTTAAGATACAAAAAATCCGTGTTTTTCTAAAAGTTTAAGCTTTAAACATATAAGCATATATTGTGTATGTTCACTATAAATATGAACGGTTATGCCTTTTAACTATTTCAGTGTCTAAATAGCGATGTAATTAAACCGACGCACTAATCATGGTGAACAGAGATAAATTATATTGTGAATAATAAATCTAAGTACGGTCAAGTTTTAAGCATCTTCAACTGACCGTCTTATTAATTGCTCCTAAGTTAATGATTCGCCGGTTTTTATTTAAGAATGGCTGTCATAATGAGAATCATACAGGTGTTTATCGATAATAATAATAATGATGATGTTTCTCCCAACTGATACTTCACGTAATTAACCTCTATGCGTTTGTTTTGAAATAATTAGAATTCAGATCAACTCTAATTTACTGATCGAAAAAGAATACCCTGTATATCGCCCTGGTTTCTTCGAAAATGCTATTAATAATAATAATAATACTGCTACTACTACTACTACTACTACTACTAGTACTAATGATAAGAATGTAGATTTTTTTCTAATTATTATTTACCTGATAACTGGTTTACAGCTCTGCAATCCGCGAAAATATGCCCAGATGAGCGTTCCGGCGTATTACATCAGTTTCAGTGCAATTTCGCACGATAGTGATAAGCTTTATTTGTCTGTTTTCGCCCTTAATATCCCCGTCTCGTAGCTGGGTGCGAGAGCCCGCTGATAGCTCTCATTCACTGATCCGAAGGTTCGCAGTCCCCACAGGCTATAGTTATTTACAGAGGGAAGCAAATTGTTGCAGTGCATTGACAGATCAAGGAAGATAAATTCCCCATTGGGTAAACAAAAAAAACAAAACAAAAAAAAACTACTCATTCGAGGAAAAGGGTAGGTCTATTTGTACCCCTAATTTTAACTATCGCCCATTACTACCCATGGATCGCGCATGGGGGCAACATGCAGTCGCTACCCAATTCTAACTTTATCGGAATAATGTGGAACTCGTCTGCATGTTTAAATATTTCCCCATAAAACACATCGGTCGCGGTCAACATAAATTGCCTAAGTGCGTCAGTTTTGTCCCCCGTAAAATGCCGGAATATATCAAGCAAAAGTGCTACAATCTAAAATTTGAGTTATTAAAATTAAACCGAGTATTAGATGCTCAAACGTCTATACAATTTATAAACACTGATCTCTACCGAAAAAAAAAAAAGTATTACCTGTGAAATAACTCTAACGATTCACTTTAATGTGGATCACTGCTGTTGTTGCAGTAACTAAGAAGTGACAAAGAGAACGCGTGGAAGGAAGGGAAAAAAAAATATTTCCAAATGAAAGCCTGATCAAATGTCAGATTAGGACAGGCACAAAACTTTCACAAACCCGCTGTGCTCCTGTCATCCTGTGAGATGTATGATGTCATACTAAGCCGCAAGGGGACCTCAGATTTGCCAAACGCTTTACAGTTGCACAAGACGTTTACTAATAAAGAGCACCTCATTCGCGACGCGGGTGAGTGTTAGTCATACATAATAGCAGTAGACAACAAGTGTAGAAAAAAAAAAGTTCTTCTGTTGACGGATGTCAGTGAATTGAGCAATTGTCTACTTTACCTTCTCCTCTTGGAAGGTAAGGATTGACGAGGTCTGGTCTGCTTTATTGACACAACACGGTTTATTGAGCAGTCTCGGTAGACTTAAGTGCTGATTGTCCAGAATAACGCAAAACGAACTGTGACGGGCTGGCGCGGACTGGGGTTGTCTTAGATGATGTGCTTTCTTACAGGTCAGTGAGAAGAATCATACGACAAAGGGAACAGCAAAGCCAGACAAAAAAGTGTTGTTTTTCGCAATGGACAGTGCGCGCTACCACTCAGCGGGAATATTCAGTGCACCCTCTGCTCCTGGAAACCTAACTGCTGGAGAAAACATGATCGCCATCACGAAACCACTGGCTTTTTCCATCGAAAGGATTATGGCCAGGACACCGGAACCAAAGTCCATACCTTTTCCAAATTTGTTCCAGGCGCCTGTAAGCAAAGCGGACCCGAAACAGGCGCTCCACATAACGTCTTCGCTCCACTGCATGATACCTTTCGTGCCGCTGACCTACGAAGCGGGACACAAACTAAACGTCAGTGGATCGGAACCGAATCACTTCGGTGTCTCTTCATATGGCTCTAATGACGTGGTAAATATTGGTTTAAATTATAAAAACGAGCTGCCAGACGTGAGCCCTTCGGTCGGACAATATAAACTTTTTCGACCACGGGTGGTAAACCAATCTTCTTTCCATGCCATGGGCACTGTCTGCTACCTGAACTGCGGGGAAAGCCCGTGTCCGCCTCCCGCCAGTATCCTCAACATCCACCCGATGGCCTCCTACGTCCTCAACTCGCCTCTGCACGCGCGCCAAAAGACGCTGATCTCGGACAAAACCAAACTCGGCCACTGTGCGGACAGGAACCCCTCCGGAGTCGCTTTCAAAGACTTATCCCAAAGTCACCTGCAGCACTATATGAAGGAGAGCGCGCACATCCTGTCAGAAAAACTCTTCAAGAACTCATCCAAGCTTAACTGCGGATCTCCAAGCAACAAGCCCAAAGTTTTCACCTGCGAAGTCTGCGGAAAGGTAAAATGGGTTCAGACATTTAAAAAATGTATATTGAATGGATCCACGGAAAATTATGGATTAAACAGGTGTTCATATTGACTTCTTTTATATAATTAAATGCACGTATAACAAATTGTAACTTTATTTCAACTTCCAGGTGTTCAATGCCCACTATAACTTAACCCGGCACATGCCCGTCCACACCGGCGCCAGACCTTTCGTCTGCAAAGTTTGTGGCAAAGGATTTCGCCAGGCTAGCACGCTGTGTCGTCACAAAATCATCCATACCCAGGTAAAAAAATACTAATTTTGATACATATACTAATGTTACAATATAGATTACATGTTCGATACAGTTATTCAAGAATGCCTGATTATTTTATATTGAACTTTATCATTTTAAGGTCCGCGTTGTGGGTATGTTTTAAGAAATTTCGATAGTTTTCAGCCGCTCGGTTTTGAATTAATTTGCACAATATCATTACTTCAACTCCATTCCTAAGTTTACTGGACAAGGCGCTTTACAGTTCAATTTTGCTGGATAAGCGCTTTACAGTTCAGTATTTATGTTACGGGAAAATTCTGAGCTGTATATAATAATAAGAAGATTTAATAAGGAGCTGAATTCGCTTTGTAAAACCGAACAGAAATCTCTGAAAGTTATTAAATTACCATTCCTTGCGCGTAAAACCCTTTTTAAAGATTTAATTTAATTTGTATGAATAATGTTTATATTATCAAGCACGTAGCTGCTGGTAAATAAAGCAGGCGTCTCTTTTTCAGGAAAAACCCCACAAATGCAATCAGTGCGGGAAAGCATTCAACAGAAGCTCGACTCTTAACACCCATACTAGGATTCACGCGGGGTACAAACCGTTCGTGTGCGAATTCTGCGGGAAAGGATTCCACCAAAAAGGTAAAAAAATAAAAAAATATATAATCTGCCACGAAGTATTCATGTGTGAATTCGATGTTCGTTCTGAATTAAGAAAGATTCTTAGTATGCGCTCTTTGTTGGTAAGGAAAACTATATCGGGGAGACGTGTAAAAATGTTGGATGTGCTGCCTACCGGTTTATACATAAATGGAGTGTCCGTAACTATGCGTTGACTTTTTTGTTCACCTGAAGGCAACTACAAGAACCACAAATTGACGCACAGCGGGGAGAAACAGTTCAAGTGCAGCGTTTGTAACAAGGCCTTCCATCAAGTGTACAATCTGACGTTCCACATGCACACGCACAACGACAAGAAGCCGTTCACGTGCCCCACCTGCGGTAAGGGATTCTGCAGGAACTTTGACCTGAAAAAGCACATCAGGAAACTGCACGAGATTTCTCCGGGATGTCAAACGCCATCGACGCTTGTTAACTCAAGAGGGGAACCTGATAATCCGTGATATGCCCTCGACGAACCTACATACTTCAGCATGCGACGTGATTTGTGGACTAGAAGACCGGTTTAAAAATACCCACGAGACTTCCACGAAGGTCATTTTTCCCATTGTTATTATTTTCGTTTTTGTTCTTATCTCAGGATTACGTATGTAAAAAAGTTTTTATATTTATTTTAGCATGTGATGTTATAAATTAAGAGAATAATTAAAACATATAAATATATAAAATACAATTAATTGATGTAATGACTCCAGTATGCCGACCAACTTAATTTCAGAATTATTATTTATATGGTTATCCTTGTTCTAATTACAGTAATTTGCCCATGGTCAACGTTTTGTTAATTAATGTAAATATGTCTTTTCAGTTTGGTCCCAATCATTCCAGTGTGTCCCTGGCACAAAAACACATTCTGGAAAAGAAAAAAAAAAACACACCCAAAACAAATTAGATCACGAATAAAGCTGTTATCGTAAGACTAATTGGAATAAAAACAATAAAAATATTTCGGTTATCTTGTCTGATCATCTTTCTCGTTTTTTTACTGACTAAATTCAACGCCTTAAGTCATTTCTTTAAAATGAAATAAACTGTACTGCAATGTGGATAAAAGTTCGTTTTAAAGTTTGAGTACACACGTGAAGTCTGCTTATATAGTGGAATATCATGACCGTTAAATTTTGAAATTGAATAAACCGGCTTTCAATTTTGCATGGTCACAGACAATTATTTTACAAATTTTACAAACATTGAGTATTACGCAGAATTTCTAATTAAATTAAAGTCTGATTTCGATTAATCTCTTAATATTATCTTAACCTTATGAGATTGTTGACTTTAGGTGAAATCTAAACCTTCTCACTAAGTATAAAAATAAACTAACGTAGTAACTTTGTAGTAGGAAAACCGCGACCCACCTTATGAACAAAGCAGCGTAGAAAAACTACGTGAGAAAAAAAGTGAGAACGGCTCCCTCTTGTGGCGTATTAAGAAAACTACATTATATTAACGCTGCCCTTCACGGTACCTTCAAATATTTCCCACAACAATCCCGCAACCCAGAAACAAGAAAGACCTGTCCGCCAGTGCTCGACCCTCGGATAATTTGATGCAATTTTATTACATTTAATCGGTAGAAATAAAACTAAAGACGTTAAAATTATTTAACGTCTAGTAATAGATTTAAAGGTAGAATTAAAACTTTTTTGGTTTTTAAATAATACAAAATGTATATAACTTTTTTTTTTTTTTTTTTACTTTTTTTCCGTCAGTCATATGCGACCATATCTTGACCATAATTTGGGACCAATAATTTAAACTGACTCCGGATTTAAATACCAAATGGCCTATAATTTAAATCTAAGATACGATAACACCTAATTCTGTCACTCCGTTTTTGCTACCTTATTCAAAATTTTCTATACAATTCAATTGCATCAGCTTTATCTTTGAGGAAGATTTTTATTCAAAATATATGTGTCTGATTGATTGAACCTTAATTTCTCTTCACTAAAATAATCTGAAAATTAGGGTTGGAGCCAGTGTCCTTGGGTCGAATGAGGCTTGATTCACTAACTGTGTGACGTTTCATCCAACTGTCAAAAGACTTGCGAGTTAGGTGGATCGGCGATTGCCAAAATGGCCGTGTGTGTAAGTGTGTGGCTGTGTCTGCCTGTCTGTCTGCCTGTCTGTCTGCCTGTCTGTCTGTGTGTCTCCTGAGCTTGCGATGAACTGGTTGGTGTCCAGTCTATCCCCTACCTGACACCCTATGCCTGATGGGATAGGCACCGGCACACCGGAACTCCGCGACCCTGAAGATAAGGTATCGTTTATACGCGTGTAAAATGGTTATACCTTACACCAAAAACGGATGCACTGGTATCCATCATTTTCCCGTAATGAATTCTGGATTTGAGTAACTGTGAGGGGCGGGGTAAAAGTGAGGGGCACGATTATCTCACATTAGCTTTTTCCTTGTCATAATACACTTTTTAAATAGCCCGTGATTTTAGGAAGAATGACAGCTAATTTTCTATTAAAATTGCCTTTGCCTGCATTTCATCTAGGTGACTACGCCACTCATAGCGCGTTATTAATGTTTTTGAGTCAAATACAAAGTTTTTCCCGTTACTAGTCATAACACTGCGACGGCTACGTCAAGGACGAGAAGAGGAGGTTGATCCTTCAATCTGGAGTGGGATTGGTGCGTCCGGTCTGTCGAGTTCAAATTACATCCAGCCACGGTTCAGTCGTCTCCGAACGGACGAAACTTACTGTTATGTGCAGATAAGACATACGCTTCACTGCTTTATGCAGATTTCAGTATAAAGCAAGAGCAGAAATTAAGGTAACCGCTTTACACGAATTAATTAAAGCATGATTCAGTTGTGTTTTACAAGAATAACGTTATTTGTTTTTAATAAACGATGTCGCGAGTTATAAATAAGCAAATATGTCTAGCGCTTTGATGTTTGTTTACCGAATAACTGTTAATTTTGGTTATATTAGAATATCAGACGGTTTTATCATTCAACTACCTTGCTAAATAGTTAACCGGACTTCGTTTCATTGCCATACCATGGGCCTAGCAAAAAAACAAACAAAACAACAGATGTTTAAAGGCAATATTATAGTTATCGTTAAAAATGATTGTGAATATTTGCCAACACAAGCTGATGAAAGTGACCGACCAAACCCCAACGAGAGTACAACCACACCCGAAAATTCTGCAGGATTTACCGGAGAAGTTCACTTATGGTTTTATCCTGTACAACCATGTTGTAGTAGCTAGCAGCTTCCACTATATAAAGCAGCTGTCGCTCTTAAATGTCTTCAGTGCACAGTGACCAGTTGCGTAATTATCGTTTGGTATTGACAGACGTAGCTCCAACAATATATATATATATATATATATATATACACACATGCATATATTCTAGTAATGTAAGAACTTTAACATGAACCCAAAATTTGACCAAAATCACACGGCAGGCAGTCGTATTTAGGCAAGTGTCAAACATTCGGTTTAAGTAACGTTGTTTCGAAAATATATTGTATTTTAAAGTCCCATAAAATTCCCTCACACTGCAAGGCAATTTTGGAAACTTGACTGCGACCGCCGCACCGGTTCACAGGCATGTTCGTTGGTGTCACGTTTGCCTGCAGCAAGGACAATGTTACAACTTCTCAGAAGACACCCGGGCGGTAGGGCGGGGGACTGGCTGTCTCTTCTGCGGCGGTTTCAGCACCACAAGAGCACGATAGCCATCCGGCGAGAGGACATCAACGTGTGGGAGAGACGTGCGCCCCTGGCGCCCCGGCACGTCAAGGAGATGACGAACGACGGCCATAAGGTTCTGGTGCAGCCGTCCAATCGGAGAGCCATTCATGAGAGAGTGAGCGTGGACACTTTTCCTTGTGAACTTGATATTAAATTTATATCAATGAATTTCGTTGTCTCTCCTCTTGCATTTATTTTGGAACATTGTACAATGATGTTTAATTTTTACATAACATATACCTTGTTGTAGAAAGAATATGCACTATTACAGAAGATTTTGGAAGAACTGATTACGGTGGGGGCGCGCCCCCCCGGGGGGGGGGGGGGGGGGGGGGGTGGGGGGGGGGGGGGGGGGGGGGGGGGAGGGGGGGGGGGGGGGGGGTGGG
>JAOYSI010005211.1:3625-13699 GCA_025775065.1 Hiodon alosoides
TCAGCACAGTTATTTCTGTGTCCCCGCATTCTCATTCAGCACAGTTAGTGCCGTGTCCCTGCATTCTCATTCAGCACAGTTAGTGCCGTGTCCCTGCATTCTCATTCAGCACAGTTAGTGCTGTGTCCCTGCATTCTCATTCAGCACAGTTATTTCTGTGTCCCCGCATTCTCATTCAGCACAGTTAGTGCCGTGTCCCTGCATTCTCATTCAGCACGGTTATTTCTGTGTCCCTGCATTCTCATTCAGCACAGTTAGTGCCGTGTCCCAGCATTCTCATTCAGCACAGTTAGTGCCGTGTCCCAGCATTCTCATTCAGCACAGTTAGTGCCGTGTCCCCGCATTCTCATTCAGCACAGTTATTTCTGTGTCCCTGCATTCTCATTCAGCACAGTCCCCCAATTTTCACTTAACTGGGATAGACTGGCTTTTACACTGCAGTTAGTCAGTCAGAGTGAGAACAGTGAGTACCCCCCCTCTTTTTTCTAATCCCTATAAATATATATCTGTATACTTAAGAGTTAACGCACCAAACTTCATAACTGAGGAACAGTTGGTACACAGCGGATCTGGAAGCTGACGGCGCAAGCTTTTGTGTGCGCCACACAAACTCTGCCCCCCTCGCCCCCCCCCCACCCCCAGGATTGCCGGGACGCAGCCCAAAACACGGCGTCCCCGCCCGCCCGTCCTGGCAGATCCTGTAGCTCCTTGTCTAATCTCCAGCACTCCTGCCAGACCCTTCATGAAACGGCAGGCTATATGGAACAGGTGTCCCCCCACACCACCACCACCGCCGCCGCCGCCGCTAGCAGAACCGGGGCCTTTGCTCAGCCGCTGCGCAAAACGCCAAACAAGGAATAAGGTCTAGATACATCACAAAGCAAAGCAGTTCAACGCTTTAATTAGGTTTGCACTCCATCTGCGCAGACGGGAGGGTTTCGCCAGCGATTATGAGACCAAAGTGTACAGCCCACAACCAGCAAATCCTAATGATAATAATTCAGCCGTGTGCAATTAGTTCAGAGCGAACACAATTCCCTCCCAGACGCAAAAATAAATAGTGTGAAAGCTTTCCTCCCTCCTTGGATACACTCTGCATACCAATGCAGACGTAGGGAGATGAGGGTCACATTGTTGGTTTTCTGGGAGACAGGGGGTTACTTTAAAAGCCAGAGAGGGTCGTGCCGCTCACATCGAGCACCCTGGGGGGGGGGATGGGGACGCCTTATGAGGTGCAACATGCGACATGTCCCCTGGAGATTACAATAAGTTCAGTTAGAAATAAATACATAATAATCATAATAATAATAATAATAATAATAAACAGATAAAAAAGGGGATATTGAGATAGCGGGGTCCGTCAGGGAAAAGCAGGGTTTGGGGTCAGAGGTTACAGCGGACCTGCGTTTATCTCTGAGCGCGGCAGTGACAGAACCCTAGCCAAAGGTGGGCGGGGAGAGAGAAGTTGGTAGCACTCACCTCCCTGCTTACTCCTGTCAAGATAGATTGACACCCTCCTGGCGAGACCTGCGAGAGGAGGAGCAGACAGGGGGGGGGGAGGGGTTCGCCAAGGGGGGCGGGGTGGGAGGGGTCAGTACATCAGCCAGAAGACACCACTTCGTTAGCGAGAACCCACACACGCATGCACACGGACACGGACACGGACACGGACACGGACACGGACACGCAGGGGAAAAACAACACAGACGGCAGCTTCCACGCCGCATCACTTGCTAGTCGAAAGAAACCTGAAATCTGAACCTTACAACGGATTTTACGACGACTTCAAGCACAGTTCTGTCCTTTCAAAAAAAAAGATTGAATTCTGAAGCTGGAGAGGGTGCGGGTTACATTCACGACAACACTGACAAACAAAAGAGGTTTCTGCCCTTGGGTTGACGAGGCAGGAAGCTGAATAAGTGCTGCAAATGATCTGAATGGTGCAGGAAACGGCACATTGTTTTCTTATTCAGGAAAAGGGGGAGGGAGGGCCAGACGGAAACAAAACAGGCTCAGACCTTCGGTGCCTAAGAGTGTGTGTGGGCGCCTTTGTGTATATCCGAGTCCCCTATCCCGTTTACGGCTCTCACCAAAGTCTCCAGGAGTGGCCCGGGTCTCTTACTGATATCAGTCTCGCACTCAGACGGGGCCGCCCTGGCAGCGAGACTCTCTCTCTCTCCATCTACTGCCCATACAGGTTGTATTGGCTAGCGCCCTGGCACTGCAGATAGCCGCCATTGGCTAGCACCCGGGCACTGCTGATAGCAGCTTTTGGCCTGCGCCAGGGCACTGGTGATAGAAGCTTTTGGCCTGCGCCAGGGCACTGGTGATAGCAGCTTTTGGCCTGTGCCAGGGCACTGGTGATAGAAGCTTTTGGCCTGCGCCAGGGCACTGGTGATAGCAGCTTTTGGCCTGTGCCAGGGCACTGCTGATAGAGTGTAAATTACGTCACCAGCGCTTCCCTCTTCTAAGGAGGCTAACAAAAAGATAAAAATCGTCATGAGATGTAATAGAGGGGCTTTGAGGGAATAATCGGGGAAGAGAACCCGCTCCCTTGTGGCGACTGAAAAGTAGGTTATCTTTGTAGGCTACCGAGACTGTGCTTATCCCCATTTCCGTGCGGGTGGAAAAAACGAATTTTCAACCCAAACTGATGTCTGCAAAGTGTGTCAGTGTGCCCGCGAAGCTCAACCAATGACACTCTGCGTTACTCAGACACAAGAGACCCTTACGCTCTCCAGCTAAACCCTCTGAATAGTTTGGCCTCACAATTCTTTCCTCCACCAATAGAAACTGAGCTTGGGTTGACGACGCCCACATGGGCCCAACGGCGGCTATACAAAATTAAGGATGGTGTGACGGAAACTAGGCTCTCCTACACCAACACCCTTTTCCGAATACACCGATGAGCCGAAATTCTACAGAAAGGTTTTTCCAACCAGCAGAGTAAAACGGAGGGGAAGGTCACCAGAAAATAATGATGATTAGGCAAGCGTGAGAGAACGGGAGGTGGGGTGGGGGGTTTGAACTGGGCCCCTGGCTTTGGGAGCTGACCTCTCGTGGTTGGCAGCATGTCGGACAGCCCCTGCCAGGCCGTCACCATCTCGGGGTTCCTCTGGTCGGCGAAGTTCTTCCAGATCCGCAGGGCCCCGTCATCTGAGGGGAGAGAGAACGGGTGAGCACGCGAGCGAGCGAGCCACGCCCCCGTGTCCCAGTTTTGGGATCCTCCGCTGTCCCCCCTTTGTGTGAATGCGTGTTTGGGCGTGTGAGCGTGTGGTTCACAAACGTTTTCCGATTAGTCTCGGTGTTGCTTTCAGTTTCACTCACGGTAGCTAGTAAAGAGGATATGGTTTGAGTCTATAAAGTCTTTATTCAGTTTCATGAAGTTCCACGAAGAGGAGAGTTTTTCCAATAAAACCTTTAATAAGAGTGAGAGATATTAGGACGAGGACTAACACTCTGAAGGCGGGCAGAGACTTTGACAGACAGCTAAGGATCAGGTGACTTTTGACGACACTGCGGGGGTTCTGTCAGAGACGTGAAAAAGTCCAAATGATCCCTGGACCCTCTATATGGACCTTTACTTGCTCGCGTTTTGTTCACAGAATGTGTGACTTCAGCAAAGGCGGGCTGTGCCCAGCAGAACATCTCGACCAAGCACGGTCAAAACCCCCTGACCGAAAAAACAGAAAGATGGGCAAAAAACAACCGGAATAATATTTGATACGACGCACCACAAGATCAGAAGCGTGATAAAAAAAGCGCACAAAGTAATAAACCGAAAATAAAGACCGGGGACTAGATGACTGCAGTTACAAAACGCAGACATAATAACGCGAAGAGAACTTGGCTCATTTCCGCTCCTTCTCCGAGCTGACTTCATTTGTTTTATGGAGAGAAAAACAAAAAAAAAACAAGAGAAAAGTAGGATTGGGGGGGAACCCCAGAAGTAATACGAGAGCGTGCATTCTCAGATTTCCAATAAAGCCTGGCACGCCATTAATCCAATCAGCGCATTTTTGCATTCCGCTGCGTTTCACACTCAGTGGCGGCGGTCTGCAGTTCATCCGGCATTCCGGAAGCCGGGTTCCCACGGCGACAGCGGGCGGCCCTGACCTGTGGCGGTGAGCAGTAGCGAGCAGTCATGCCCGTTCAGGTACTCCATGGCCGTGATGCGGGTGTAGCGGGGGTTCCCGTTGTAGAAGTAGTCCAGGCGTTCACCTTTCTCCCAGTCCCAGAAGCTAGAGGGGACAGAGACTTCAGGTTAAGGGGCGCGTTGGCTGCGTAAACGTGCACGCTGGTCACCGCTACGGATATCGGCGCCCGCTCACCAGATGCTGTCCTTGTCGGCCACGGCGATGCAGGGGTTGAAAGGGTGGAATTTGACCACCGAGGGGACGCCGGGATTTCGGTTGATGAAGATCTGATCGTCCAGGCGGGTCACACCTGTGAGAGAGGAGCAGGCCACCCGGTCAATCACAGGCAAAGACTGGACCGGGAGAACCACGGGCTGCTTCATCTTCATCGGATGGTCGTAAATGTTGTAAGCTTGACAGGCCGTAAAAACTCATGAATCAGTTTATATGACTAGGGGGGTTCACCAAAGCCTCACGTTCGATCACTATCTTACTTGGATTCTAACACATCAGATACAAGGACCCACGTCTGAGACTTCCTAAACACACCGAGGCTGGACGTTCACAACCAAGCGGTTGTCGGTTCAAGTCCCAGCGTGGCTGTTGTTTCCAAGGCTTAGGACAAACAAATCTGAACTTCATTCATCCGCTTCCCCTGTTGCTTTGACGATAGCGTACCCCTACGGGAACAGAGCGGAGGAAAGCAAGGCTGCCATTCAAACAATCCCTACTGTCGGCCAGGGGAATGCTCTCAAGTATCCTTGATCAAAAGTCTCTGTGTCCCCTGAAGACTCAGCTGCAACTGCGTCAATTCAGTTCTGACGCTGAGAACCGCACTTCGACAGCTGAGCGAGGATCCCTTATTGGGAACATCCTCCCTTTCACCGCGCCGAGTCCTGGCTGGGTAACGGAACTGCCGCGGCGCGTCAACTCCAGCCGGCTCACTCCATTAACGGCTCATTAGGCGCGGCGTTTTCACCTAGCACTGGTTAAATCAATAGCCATTAGCGACGCCGCAGGACTGCGGCACTGACGGGTTACTGAGGAGCAAGTCATATTCCGGTTACGCCAACGTTTTTGTGATTTACGGCCTACGCTACTTGGGAAAAGCTATTTATTTTTCCTTCCCTTCCATTAAGTGTGTTAGTGCGTGCCTGTCGCTATGACTCCCACCTCTACACACGGGCGGCTGCCACAGAGGGGGTCACCCCTCGTACCAGCCGTCTCTTCAGCGCGCTGCCGGCAGGGCGGTTAAAAGCTCGTTAGCGAGGAGTCGCCAGAAGCCCCGGCGGTTTGACCCGCCACGGTCAGCGCGGCGCCTCTGTGGTCTCCTGGTCATAATTGGCTAATGACTTCGGCAGCCAGCGGCAAGCTCCAGCTCACAGGGCTCAGTCTGGGCTCAGGCCAGCGCCTTTACCGACCGAGCAACTCAGAAGGCTACTGTGTATGCTTAGCAGTAATTGAGGGTTTAATTGTGCCTAACTAATCCGCTATAATGCCTTTATTTTGGACAACTTGTATGTTGCCCTGGCTAAGAGAGTTTTTATTTATTCATTATATCGTTAGCTACGAGTGATATGTTTATGTCTGATCTCACAGGGCAGCGAGCTGGAGGGAAATTTCTATTTCCTTTAATGGGCAATAAAGGGTTGTGATATAAAGTGTGATGCAGCTTCCTACAATCGTAGATTCTGTCATCATTTCTGAGACTTAAATCATCAAAATACTTGCTTTCTTAAATAATATATATTATAAAAAATATTGTTTAAAGCTCACACATATTTAATATGAGTGAAGTTTAGAAGCTTTAGAAGCTCTCCTCCGTGCAGCTGAAATAGGGCAGCGCCAACCTTCTTTGGCTCTTCTGAACTCTTGGGGGGTAGGAGGACAGGAAGTGGGAGGAAATCCTGCTGGGGGGGGGGGGTACTGACGTCAAAGCAACAGCGAGTTCAGAAGAGGCTGGCGCCCGAGATCTCCGTCATACTCTTTGAAGGGTGCACACACGTCAAAAGAAGTGGGGATAAGAGGTTCTGGTCTAAAAGTTATTTTTTGTGACACACAGATGACTCCTGGAGTGGCTCCTATGTTACCCCAGGGCCCTACCAGCCCCTCCCTCCCTCCCCCACACATCTGCCAGGGGCGGGGCCATCCTCCACCCGGGCGCAGTGAGGAAGTGTAGGACACGGCTCCAGGGAAAGGCGAGCGTGCAGCTGTGAGGTCTCCAGGGCCCCCTGCGCTACGCTCGCCGTGCGGGGAGTGCGTGGGACTGCCCGTGAGCGCATTCACTCCTCTCCACGAGGTAACCGCGGCTCCCCCCTCGAACAGACACCCCCGTTGTTATGTCAAATCCCTTTCATCTACAACCCTGTGGTAAGCGTACACCGCTGACTCTTGCGCTCCAGCAAAAGGCCAGGACCGGGCTTCCACGCGGTCTGCATCTCTAATCGCCGTGGTTATTAGAAATCTCAATGGAATAAAATTCTGCTTCTCCCAGGCTGTGTGAGTCGAGGGTTACTACAGGATTCTCTGCCGTCTAGGCTGCGGCTCCAGGCCACGCCTCCCAGCATTCTCGTCCCTCCGTCCCAGTTTGATCGGCAACACCTCCTCACTCCAACAAACCGTCCACAACTGGTGATAACTGGTTTCCCTTGGTTACCACTGAGCTTTACCCTCTGCGTCATTGATTGGGCCAAAGCAGCATCCTAACCTCTCCCTCCATGTGTGGAGAAGCCCATTTATGGGTACTTGCTGCTTTCCAACAAGGCTTTCTCAGAAGCAGAATGCGGGTCTACTTGGTTTGGCCTTGGGGACTTCACTGTACATTTGCATCCTCAATTCCCCACTCTGCAGTGTTTATTGAATTTGAATACATTACCATATGAATGCTGACCTCATTATGATAAATACAGAATAATTCCTTCCTACTTTTCCCGTAGAATTTAAATATAGTCCGTCCGGCCCTACGATGAAGAAGGGAAGTGAACCGCCTTTTTCTTTTAGCAGTGCAAGGGCCGGTTTCCCATCTGGCAACCCTCTCACATCCTGGCAATCTGCTGGAGGGGGATCAGATGTGCAGGGAGTGTGTCTGTCATATGTAATCAGAGCGCTACCCTCTCTCTCCGTTCAGCACCCAGATTTCAGTACTGATACATGGGATACAATTCTTTGCTGTACCCTCTGTCTGTTAATAAAAGCAACCATCGGTGGCATTTTTGGAATCCCAGAACACAACAGACACGCACACTCTGTTTGTCCTTTTTAGACCCCTTAAATCAATAATAAAAACGTAACCAAAAGCGTTGGAGCGTCCATTTGCACACCTGCTATTGTACACCTCAAAGCAAACGCATGGCGTCCCGTCGCACCGCATTCAGAGCCAAAGAGATCCGTTCCCTGCTCTTTCTGCACTTTTACAATGAGCTAATCAGACGGGCCATCTTCCGTGGTACTCAGCAGGAGCGGTTACATGTTGCCAAAAAAAAAAAAAGAACCTCCTCGCAATTACCGGGAAGGTGGCTATTGGGAATTAGGCAACAGTGGGCTCCTTACAGTGAGCAGCCAATGGTCAAGGAAGGATTGAGATTGAGATCAAACGCAGATCACTGCATTAATTAAACAGTTTCCACTGGTATTCAGCAGGAGCAGCTGGACAAGATTCTGTTCCAGTTTTCACTGGTCCTAGGTGCCTCATAAATATTTACAACGCTGTGTTATGATAAGACATAATTAACAATAAAAACACAATAATAATCTGGACTTTTTTTTAAATATGTAGCCGAGATAAACAAAATAAAGAGCAGTTTTGTCACTCCCAATTAACTAGAAAGACAAAGAATATGACAGAAATTTTAATGGCAGAAAAGATGAATGAAAAGTAAACAGATGGCTGAGAACATTGGCAACTTACAATTCGCCAAACTTTGCAATTAATTTCTAGTAATTCCTGTAATCGTGCATGTTCACATTGCGTTGTCTCTATCACTGCCTTCATAGACATACAACACAGGCAATGTTTTCACTCTCCTTTCTGCTGGTAAACCTCTTGCTCATACCGCACCGATCAGAACTCCCTGAGGTCCAACAGGCCCCATTTAACACGGCTTTCTGAAGGGCTCCCCAAGATAACACCGTGCTCATAGGTACTCTGAGAAAGAATTTATGGTCAAAACAAACAAACGGACTAAAGAATGCTTCAGACAAAGCTCCGGAATTCCTATAGATGACAGACCAGGATGAAGAGGAAGTTCAGGCAGTCATGAGAAGCGGGTAAAATTCAGAATATATATATATATATATATATATATATATATATATCTCCATACACCCAATAGGAAACAAAACAACGCCGACATTTATGTAATCACTGACAGAAATATTTCACAGCTGTAGTGCTTTTTTTGTCCTAAGAGAACAATCATGTGACTACCCCCCCCAGAAAAAAGCTTTTAAAATATTTATAGAGGTTCTGACGAGTTACATGTCCAACCCCTTTTTAAAGCCCGGCACTGAGCGGCGTGCAGCTCACGCTGTGGTGCTGGGTATCTGAAGAACAAGCAATCAAACGGCAATCCAAAACGACAGCCCTATTCAATTCGGATTTACGAGCACAAACCAAAATGTGCCAAGTAGACTAACAAGAATACAAATTCAAATTTAAGTACCTTGAAATACCTCAATACCTCAGCTAGGTTCGGTTATTGCAAAATGTCTAGCCCGGGCGAAACTTAAAAGGTATCGAAGGAAAGATTCTAATCTTGCATTGGCGCATCTTCCAGCCCTGCCACAGAGATTGAGTCACTGATGTGAGGGTGGAGCGTTTGATAGACGGTGCAGAAAAAGGCTACATTTCAAACTCAACCGTTGCCGGTCAAATTGAAGCAGGGCGTCCAGGAACAAAAAGATCTGCCTAAATTTGAGCAATAGAACTCAGCAGCACCAGTCTCTCCACTAAATGAATCAGCATCGGTATATCTAGTAGCACTTGAATAACGCTAGGGATGATTTATTTAAGGTGCGTTATTTAAGAATTGGTTTACATCACATTTGTTTCATTCTGTGTTTTCCTCACTTCCACCCCCCCTAGGAGGAGCGGGTTCACTTATTCGCAGAGACTGGTTGTGGGCGGCCCTCTGCCCTCTGCCCAAATCGTGGTGACATGGGATGCCTGCTGTCTTCTGGGACCCGAATGCAGAAAGCCTCCAACCCCTTCCTTGTAATTCCTTCCTTCCTTGATTGTATGAGAAGGAGGTTTGACGGAGAAGCATTAGACGGGTACAGCATAGAGATGTGTGAATCAAAGACCACTATGAGGGCGGGGCTTTCAGCAGAATATTTCCGAATCCCAAGTAAAGACAGCAGAGATAATACGGGAATGAGCTGGATCGGGTCAAGCTTTTAACTACAAACATCTGGGAGGAGAAAAATATTATTTTTCTTAAAGACTCTTAAAGACTTTTACTCTGCTCCAGTATAATGACCTCTAACCCAGACCAGTCGAGTGTAACATCAGGACATTTTTACATTTTCATAAAAGGACATTTCATCACTTCATTTTGACATACACTATATGGACAAAAGTATTGGGCCACAATGAATTCAGGTGTTTCATTCAGTCCCATTGCCACAGGTGTATAAAATCAAGCACCTAGCCATGCAGTCTGCGTGGCGATTCAAGCGTGGCGAGAACGTTTCCTGTCTGACTGCATTGTGCCAACTGTAAAGTTTGGTGGAGGAGGGATAATGCTATGGGGTTGTTCTTCAGGGGTTGGCCTAGGCCCCTTAGGTCCACTGAAGGGAAATGTTAATGCCTCAGCTTACCAAGACATTTTGGAAAATTCTATGTTTCCAACTTTGTGGAAACCGTTTGGGGAAGGCCCTTTTCTGTTCCAGCATGACTGTGCCCCAGTGCACAAAGCAAGGTCCATAAAGGCATGGTTGG
>JAOYSI010005212.1:0-10553 GCA_025775065.1 Hiodon alosoides
GGCTACAGGATGCCCTGTCCACAGGACTGCCCCAGCTCTCTGCACGAGCTGATGGTCCAGTGCTGGAAGAAGGACCCAGAGGAGCGGCCCACCTTCGAGTACCTGCAGGCCTTCCTGGAGGACTACTTCACCGCCACCGAGCCACAGTACCAGCCAGGGGACAACCTCTGAACTGAGCTTCCAGCGCAGCTACTGCCTGCTGGACACGTACGGCTTCCAGACTCATCCAGACGGGCGGGGGGGGGGGGGGGGTGCCAAGCCACATAAAGATAAGAACCGGACAGATCCTGGTCCAGTGCGAGAGAGTTGGACTGAACGTATTTTAGTACTGAGATGTTTGTGGGCTAAAGGGAGAAAGGGGAGGGAGGGGGGTTGGTTGTTACTGAGGGTTGTGATGATCTGATTACATTATGCCTGTATTCAATGTAAATATAAATTGCTTGTTTACTTATCCTTGTTTTTATGTTTCGTTTTGTTTTGTTTTTTTTCTGCTTAATTTTGTTTATTTTTTTATATTGCATTGGGATATATTTTATTTTATTTTTTATGTGTCTGGGGTGATAATGATAACAATCCTTTGAGAACCAGAACATTCTCTGACACCCACTGGCCTGGGCACTAACCAATCCCCATTGTAAAGTTTGTGGGGAAACTCTGTTTTCTGTTTGGGGAACTGGATTACGGCGTTGGGTTCCCCCCCCCAGCGATGCTCTTATATATTAAGTGATAAACGCCTCTCTGCTTTACAGAGAAATTGCTTTTCACAGCACTGTATGAGCTGTATTTTTGTTTGCTATTCCATCTGACACACATATGCTTCTGCCAAGCATGGAAAAAAAAAACCTCTAATCATTTTGCACTGCCTTTCACAAAAATACTTTAGTTTGATTTTAGTTTATCCATGTAAAATAGCCGTTTCCTCTTTGCATTCATAGATGTTAGGCTAATGCTGTAACAAAGTTATTTTACAAATAATGTATGTTACAATTTGTAATTACAGCCAAATGTGTAAGAATTATGCATTTAAACTTCTTTAAACTTAAATCTCTGGCTTACAAGGTTTAAACAACAAAACAGATGGTAGTGTTGCCACCCTTTTAACTGGAATGATGGGAAATTATGTCTTTCCACCACAGGTTTGAAGTGTATATGGAAATGACTTGCGATTAATTTAAGAAGAAAAAGAAACAAAATGCAAAATCTTATATAAGTCTTATTTTAAGTTGTGTTTGTGATGTCATTTATGGCCATTGCTGCGTGTTTTATGTTTCTTGATTGCTTCGTATGAATTGTAACCACATTGGGAGAAATCTTGGTGTGGATTGCATCCCCACCAACGTACACCTCAAAAATACTTTGGGCCAACAGTATGCACACATCACCTCCTGAATGTTCCGGGCTTCATTGTCAAACCACTTTCTTTTACTTCTGTTGCATTGTTGTATTTTTTATATTTTTTTTATTTAAACTCAACAGTCCACTTACAATTTATGTAATCAAGTTTGTGTGTTCTTGCGTGCGTGTCTGTGTCTGTGTTTGAATACACATATATAGACTCATTCAGTATACCATTGAAGAATTCCTAAGGGTGGTATTTCCAACTATGATTATCCTTTATCTAGCCAATCACCTTGTTCGAATGTGGGAATTTAGTCCAAGGTAAGGGAGTTGTAGCCTGTGAAGTGCCCCCATATGACATTTTGGTTTTCAAATAAATGTCAGTAACTTTTTTTTTTCTCCCCGTTTAAATTTTTAACATGACCATTTTGTTAATTCAGTAATTAACCATTTAAAAACAAGGACAATAAACATTTTACACTCTTTCCAATTTCACTGGTCTGCTTCCCCCCCCCCCCTACTGTGTGTGTGTGTGTGCGCGTGTGTGTGCGCGTGCGTGCGTGCGTGCGTGCGTGCGTACGTGCGTGCGTACGTACGTACATATGTGAAAGGCTTGTTCAGAATAAGTAGAGGAGAGGGGATGAACCTCCTCAGTCCAAGCATCAGAAGAGTGCAGTAAAGATATGGAATAAAGTCAGGAGAACAGGAACAATGACCCACGGAGGCAACCTGAGGTGGCCAACTGACCACATGCCCCCTGCCCAATTCTGGAGGATCCCAAAAAGCCAACCTCTTCTGATCCCAGCCAGGATGCCTCTCCACATGGTAGATGTCTGTTGTGTGTGTCTTGTTTTAAATCATGTATAGTAGATGGGAGCAGGACCCTGGTGGTGTCGCAGACTGCTTCTGTTCCACTAGCCGATGCTAAGAGCTAATACAATACCGTCATTACTAATACTGTCGTTCATTGAGAACATGGGCGCAAAGCTGCCTAAATTCATAGCTGCCCAGCTGTCGGTCTCTGTTGTACACCGCACCTATTTTTGTCAAGCATTCCAAAACTGCAATTAAAAGAAAGTGCAGAACTGTGAGGCAAACAACTTCTCTTGTATTCCTACTGTTTTTCTCTACAACTAGGATGGTCAATACAACTATGGGATTGTTCTGTTCAAGACTGAACCAAAACCTTATTGCCTACAAGTAGTTGAGGAAGCACTTCACCTTGAACCAAAAATATTTTTTCACCACCGATTTGGAATGATAAATTGTGCTAATGCACCTGGGGTCACTGCTGTGACTATCATCAACCACACGTGGGAATGGTAAGGAAATGGAACTCCTCCGCTCCGATCCTTGCCACCTTCGTGCCACCCGTCTCCTCTGCCGATTAGAGGAGAGACACGTTCCGGGTGACAGTACGGCGTGCCGTCAGGAGCCCCAGCTTGCCAAATCTCCCGGTCACAATCGGGAAGGACATGAGCTAGATTCGAACCTGCGAGTTCCATCACGTTCCCCTCCGAACCAGTCAGCAGGTCCTTACTATTAATGTTTTAAATGATAATCCTAATAATTATATTGTGTTGCCAAATTAGTCATTACCGTAAGTGGTAACTAATTGTATATAACCAACACCGTGATTAAATAGGTTGCCACCATCATCATCATTTAAGTAAGCAATGTTTTCTAATAAAAATTGCAAAAATGAAAAGATCATTTTATGCTACAGCAAGCCCACATTTGTATGGGGCGTGTAAGTCTTACTGTGAGATGGTTGGAAAGTGGCTGATACAGGCACGTCCGGCCCATTGCAAAAAGGTAATCACATCGGAGTCACGTATCATATAGATCAAATATCATACGGATCAATTGATGAGAACACAGCTGATAAGCTTAATCTCCCACTATCTTCCTGTCAGGTGGCGTCTCTCTGCCTGTGGGTGGGTACTCCTTCCATATAGATGTGGAGTTAAATGAGTCCCTCCCCAGTTTTCCCTGCCTCTTTTTGCCATGACTGCGATGGATAGACGTGTGACCGGGGATCTACGAGAATCTACTGTGATTTTCCCACATCTCAGGTAGGATTCGATTTGTCCAAACGCAAACTATTTTGTTGCTCAAATGTTAAATGTTAAAATGGCCGTCCAAAAAAGGCCACATTGTACTTCTACTTTAATAATCGGTAATGCAAGTGACATTAAAATATGCATTGGCTGAACAATTTATAGGAAACAGATAGATTTTTCTGAATATATCAAGCATGAATTTTCAATTGTTAGCCTTGACCCTCCCAGTTATGTGAAATGTTTGAAATGGGTGTTTAACTCTGAAGTTCATGCCACTTACTTCAGTCCTGTTTTAAAAGTCTATGTCCCTCAGAATGTTAAATCACTCTAATTAGTGCACCAAATGCCTAGCGTGTCACGCTTTACCCTTCCATCATTACGTTCAGAGTTGTTTCTGTGCCGTCGGTTCATGTGAAGCAATCCTGGATTAGGTGCCAATGTTTCTCTTTGCTGTTTATTTGAGAGTACCTTCAGATGACCGTCCCTTGTGGGGAATAAACTTATGAGTAGGCCGTCCGACAGACTGTACGCGGCTGAGAAGAGCACTGCAGAATCATTTAGATGAGAATAGGAGATGGGCATTTAAGGCTCTGGGGTTTTTGGAAAGCCCTTACAATACTATATCTACCAGAGATACTGATCCTTACAATACCATATTGAAACTGATTGTATTTAGAATTCAGTTTAAAGAATAGTTAAATGTATGGGTTTTTTTATATTGGTTTTTTGGGCTAAGTGCAAAACCACGTAATAATTTGTCAATCAATTGTTGTACTATGCAACATTGGTAAAGATAACAGCACTTGGTGGAGTTTAAACTATTAAAGTCATACTTGTATAATAAGAGTAGATAACAAGTACGGCTAAAACGGAATGGTTAAAAAGAAAAATGAGAAGACTGAGTCTTACAGCAGCTGCCGTATCCCACCTGCCACAAAACACTCATGATGTTATTACTGACCTTCAGTCTTTCACTCCGTGTGTTTCTCACAGTCACTGACCTTTTATCTTAAATCGATAGCATTGTCATATCCTGTGCTTTAATGCTTTTATTGCAGGCATTAGCATGCCTGTCAATATCTCCTGTTTCTGAATGCAAAATGGATGGAGCCAGCGTCTTCATTGCCATTCAGAAAGGTTACTACCCCCTGCTGTGCATAGTAGGAATTCCAGGTTTGTAACTTTTTTTTTTAAATTTTATTAAATCACTTGTTTTGTTTATGTGGTGGCTAAATTTTGTTTCCAGTCACCGTACTGTGAGTTACTGAAGGAAGGAGTCCTTTTAAAGTGGGTGAAAGTGTCCTTTTAGTGGGTGAAAATGTCCCAGGTTACCTCATTGGAGTATGCGCACCGCCAAACAGCCTCTCTCCACAGCCAACCTCTTCACCTTCTATATGGTCTGCTTCCGCCGATGCGGGATGTCCGTGACGGCCGTGGTCTACCTGGGCTCCCTGGCGTTGGCGGATACCTGCTACCTGGTCTGGGTGATCCTACTGGACCTCACACTCAGCTTCCTGCAGCTGCAGCCTTTCTGGCACAACCACCCCTGGTGCGGCATCATGGGCTTTCTGCAATACGGCACGCTCTACAGCTCCACTTGGATTGTGGTGGCCTTCACCATTGAGCGCTATCTGGCGCTAAGCGGCACGGCCGCCCCACAGCGTTTCCCCCGGGCGCAGGTCGCTGTTCTCACCTGTGTCGCCGTGGTCCTGGCTTCCCACGTGGCCTCGGTCCCCATGGGCTGGATCAACGGGGTTACGCCGGTGAACCTCACCCTCCCCGGCGGGGAAAGCGTCACCATGAACCGCTGCCGCTACAGGGACGCCACGTACTCCACCGCTGTGGTGTGGATCACCACCTTCCTCTCCGGCGGTATCCCCATCCTCCTCGTGGTCGTCTTCAACGCGCTGATCGGCAGCCACCTCAGCAGGGCCGGCAAGCTTTTCACCAAGGAGGAGCGGCGGACCATGAAGGGGGCGACCAGCAGAGGCGCTGTCCGGCGAACCGTCCTGCTGCTGTCTGCAGTGTCTGTGGCGTTTGTGGTCCTCAGCCTGCCGAGATTCATCACTTACTGCATCCTTCGCACCGCCTACAACCACGACGACTTTGACAGGAATGACTACGGGGTGCCAATTAATGTCATTAGCGACCTGGCCAACATGCTGCAGAATCTCAACTCCACCACCAACTTCCTGCTTTACTGCATGGTGAGCAGAAGGTTCAGGCGGGAACTGGTTCATATGCTGTCCTGTGGCAACAAGGCCAGGCAGCTGGGCTCATTCCTTACCCAGACCTCCATGGTGGTCTTCTCTGTGGTGGATCACAGGGATGCACCTCCCAGAGATCTCAGCAGCATCATTCTCACCAACGTCAAACACACTGAGCAGAGCTGAGTCTTGATGTAGAAAGTCCGTTCATCGTTAAAAAATATTGATACCTGTATTGGCACTGAATGGCTTTAGTAAACTAGGTTGGTTGTATTGACTCAGGTTGGTTGTGTAGCCACATATCTGGCTCTGTTGTAGGTAGGACTTAGGCTGGGACCAAAATGTTGGCAACCCACTAATTGCACTTTGCATAACTGTATTTAATTGTTTTTTCCAAAAAACATAATGTCGTTCAAAGCAATTTTATTGAATGCAATTAGCGGGTTTTCAAAATTCTGATTAGGTCCCAGGCCTAGTTGAGCTTTATTTTTGCTTATTTATGCGGGGAATATCTTCCACGGGGAGAACTTGCTAATGCATCTTCTCGCGGCACTCAGTTATAGCCTAGAACATTGTAGCTGGGTCTCTACAACACTCTGGGTCTCTACATCACACTTCTTGAGCCTTTGTACTGTTGCATCATACATTATCTCAGGAAATAAAGACACAGGAATACTCAACATTAATCGATTTTAAGCAAAGAGCCCCATTGTAATTCATACAAGCATACAGCGATGAGAGAGGGTTGTAAAGGGTGCCCCACTTTAGTTTTATCATTTCTTATTCGTTTAAATTTTTTTCGAGAGGTTCCAATGGTTTTATTAACTTATGAAATAATGTCTTTTTCTCTTGTTGTTTTGAGGTAAGTAGTGTGCCTTTGATTTTCTTCTCGCCCAATGTACGTGGGTAATCTGTTATTGTCTACTGTAATTTTATATTTAAAAAGCGGAGCACACTTATAAAATCTATGTATACAGTATATTCGACTTTGTTCTCGTATAAAGCATTTGAATCAAATAGACTACCAGAGCAATTTTACTAGACAAATCATTTTGATGTACTGTACATTGGACTCTTTAGCAGCAGCACCACAATCCGTCCACAAGGGAGCAGTGTCTGACTTTTTAAGACTGCTGAACTGTAATATAATTGCAGATTCGTCTTAAAGTGAAAGTTTAGTTATAGTCCCCAAATGAAGATTGGGGAACAGTCCCATGAGACCTTTGTTTTTCTGTGATAAATTACCCACCGGAAGAACTGTCCAAGAACGGCCAATCTTACTCAAATCTTTCTAAAAACCCGAAGTATTCTCATCTCTGCCAAATAAATCTTAAGTCATAATATATGCCAGATACCCATTGTTGTGTACGCCTCTTGTGATAGAACCAGACACTATTTGCTAGTAATGAATTTGCCTTCATTGGCATGAGCACAATGTAATGTGCTCTAATGTCACAATTACAGAAAACAAGTACCAAACAGGCAGGCACACATCATGCACCTTAACAAGGTGACTGATTGGCTGGAGCAGAGTCCCGTGGATCCTCCTGATAAGAGATGACATTCACTCGGCTTTCCCTGAGAGCTGAGATTGCTGGGCGAATGTGGGTAATGGTATGCCAGTCACTTATCCTCCAGTGTAAAATCAGTGGTCAGATGAAACTGCAGGATTTTGGATTTTTATTGTAACCCTCGACTTGACCTCTGTTCACTCAGAAGTCACTGCCGACTGTGTTGGCTGGTCTGTGTGCTGTGCTGGGGCTATGCCAAAAGTAACACTTTTAGATAAAAAAACAAAATCCTGTTGGATCACAATTTTTTTTCCTTTCGATTGCTATATTTTTGGGATATGAGTTGGTTGTTTTTGGGGTTTCTTTCTCAGAGAAAACTTACTTCTGGCCACTCCACCAGAACAGCCAGCTGGAATATTGCTGACTCATTGGGGTTTTCTCCTCTCTCAGCCATTGAACTCCAATTTTCTTCTTGGGTTAGCAGAGGAATCCCTAGCCAGTGTCCTCCTTAAATGGTGGCTCATAAGTGTGTGTCTGAGTGGAACAATACACCTTCCTCTTCATAATGATCAACGTGACTGTGTGTGCTAAAGTTTCCCCATGTTAATTGCATGAATTAGAAGCTGAGTCAGAGGGGAAATATAGTAGGTTAGCAAATAGCCTCCTCTGAAAGTAGTGATCAGACGGGGAGTTCTACAGCACAGGGTAGATTAGTTAATGTAGAAGTGACAGCTAGTTTCTGTGATCTGAAGTTTCTCTTCCGAGTCTCTGGTTTTTATTACTTTGCTAGGGAACCACCCACGCACCCACCCACCCACGCACGCACGCACGCACGCACGCACGCACGCACGCACAAATTGACACGAGAGCTCTGGACATGGCAGCAAAAACTTGCCTACTCAAACACACTGCCTGTTGTTCCAGGAATACTGTGGTATTACTTTTAGTCATGTAGTACTGATGACCTTCATGATTCTTGATGATTCTCATGTATACTAACAAAATAGTTTATGTCCCAAACCGAATAATATGTGCAGAAAAAATTGCTCACCAGGGAATGGTCTGGAAGGTTCTGTCCATATATGGTAATCAATCCTTTGTCAGATAAAATAACAATGTTGTTTTTTATTCCAAACTCTAGGCCAGATGCCTCCCTAATTAGTTCTTATTTGTTCCATATGCATATTAATTTACCTCAAAATGTCAGCAAAAGGTCCATTAAAAGTTCATTTTGTTTAATATCATTGAATATTGCCTTGCTTATAAATGCATCTCAGTTGGCTTAACTGCTCAAGCATGGATTGTGCTTCACCATGGCAACCATGGCTTTTTCAAAATCAAACCATGTACAATTTATATGGGGTTGTCATTTTAAGAGCACTCAGAGATGCTGTACCTTTTCTTAAGATATTTGAATCCTCATTCAGACCAAGCTCTATTGAATTTATTTCCTCTTTCGACTTTTATTCTGATTCTGTTTTACGGTGTGATGGTTGCTTTAGCTTTCGCATTAGTCTGGCCACTTATTTTACCGCCTTTTGTACTTAGTGTCACAAGGTGTAATATAGCGGGGAGAATGAGGTGGTAGGAACCTTTATGTTTTGTCTTAACTTTTCTTGGGGTTTCTTTATCTGGCGGAAGCTACACGATCCAGTTGGTGTATGTCAGCTGCTTGGGGGTATTAGAAGTTGTGTTGCTTTTGCTTTAGCGTCCTCCCGCAACATGGTAGTTATATTTTCATTTTGTTCCTCATTCCCAGGTGTCTGAGTGTGGTCTGGTGTCTTTTCACTTGCACATGTTACATTTGCATTGTAGGGATCTTTTGTAGTGAGCAGCCGGGTGTGCGACAACCCCCGGCAGCAGCCTCGGGTGTAATCAGTAGCAGCGCCTTGGTTTATATGTACCCCTTGTTTCCCTCGCTTTTCAGGAGTGAGTTGGTCAGTACAATTTGGGGATTGGCAGTGGCATGTAAAGGCAACGCTCAAGGCGCGAGGCTAACAGAGGAATAAAGGTTAACTTTGTGCTGGGGGCACAGGAGAGGCGGGCTAAACAGGAAGTGCTACCTCAGGCAGAGGATCGAAAGGCCTCTGGGGCGGAGTTGTGGGAGGAGTCATGGGCTATGTTCGGCGAATAAATTCCTCTGGCAGTGGTAATAGCTTGTTTCTTCCAGTGCCAACAGGGAGAACAAGAGCCCCTGGACGAATCCCAGCTCTGCCACAGAGAACTGTTCTCGCGCTGGCAGAAGCGAGACGTGGCGGGGGCTGCTGCCTAGGACATGGTGTTGGCAGACCAGCTCTTGTCGATGCTTCGAGTCTCTCCTCCAGGAGCCTTGCTGCCAGTGTGCAGGGCCCCATCCTCCGCCTTCCACCAGGTGAGAACAGAGGCCTGGGAATCAGACCGGAAATCTGGGGGTCGGTTGCCGTGCTTTTGGAGTCTGCTCCTGCAGTTTTGCCGCATCCTGGGTTCCGGCTCAGCCAGCTTTAAACCGCCTGTCTCTGCAGCTATTGGGCCTGAGGCAATCCTCAAAAGCCGCACACGACTGTAAGGCCTCTTTAGTAATGCTTACTAAAAAAATCTGTTTGCTTTATTTTAGATGTAGATTGCACAAGCCAAATGATTCACCAAGCAGCATCTAATCGTCTACAGCTAATATGAACTAACACTAGCCTCCACATACAGAAACCACATATAAAAGCACATGCAGACAGACGGCGTTGTGGGAAACTTGACTTGATGCCAACGTTGTGTCTGACACCACAAGGTCCTCCGTTGGGCCTGGGTGGAAGGAGTTTTCTACAGTCGTGCGGAGGACCAGGGGGAAAGAGGTGAGAGGAGAGTGGTCGAGACCCTGATGCTGGATCCCTCTGCATTATTAATGTCCCTTTGTATCCTGAGAAGTGTCCCGTCGGTGGTCGGTAGCGACAGTGTACGAGGGCAGGTGTGTAGCGAGCAGGACGTGGAGTTGCCTCTATGAATTTCAGTGGATGCCCTTTGGTCTATGCAGTGCAGGGCGGTGACTTCTGCCTGATGCAGAGGTGCCTTGGCGATCAGGTAAATGAGTCTTTTGATTTACCTGGATGACATTGTTGTTTTATCACCACACTTAGATCTGGACTGGAGGTTTTTAGCGGCTGGAGCGACATGGGCTAAAGCTGCAGCAGCAGAAGAACCAACTTCTGCAGCAATAGGTAAAGTATCTGGGGCATGTTGTCAGCCGAGTGGGCATCGCCACAGATCCAGACAAAACCATGGTGGTGTGAAACGGTGACACAATTGGCCCTGAAGTGGGCTGTCACTGAGAACCTCAAGGGCTATCTCTGGGGGATGGACTTCACGGTGTACAAGAATAAGTAGTGGTGGGTGGTTCAGCTCAGCAACTACCCTAACCAATCAAAAAGTTCAATGGCCTTCTTACAGAGAAGCTCTACACATCT
>JAOYSI010005214.1:0-12273 GCA_025775065.1 Hiodon alosoides
AGCGCGTGTGCGAGAGAGAGAGTTGTGGGAGAGCGCGCGCGAGAGCGCGCGCGCGAGCGCGAGAGAGAGAGAGAGAGAGAGAGAGAGAGAGAGAGACCACATTTGGTGCATCAGGGCGCCTGGTTGACACTGCGTTTTTAAGAGGATTCATTGGAACTGTCATAATAGGAACGGACAAATGTTTTGCAATTACTGCATAAAATGTTTGTTTAATACAGTATTTTAAGGTGTTATCCAAGATAAAAAATAAATAATCCAAGATAATAAGTCAATAAAAAAGATTTCTAAAGCGGAAACATTTGTTTCATTGTTTCCTTTTTATGATCAACTGCTTATAGTGAACAAACAGTCCTGAACAAATGTGATCATTATAAGTGTAATTTGCTGATTTATAATCATGCTTCAGTTTACTGGAGGAATTCATGTTGCCAAATATTCAGGAACTTTGAACATCGTAACTTTTGACACAAGTTTAGGAGAGAAATGGCACAATAATTCTGCACGAGATGCAACTGTAAACGGCTTTCAAAACTGTAAGTTTTTAAAAACTGGATGATGCGTAAAAACTGAAAACATTAATACTACAAAGCAAGGAGGCTGATACACCATTTTAGAGGGTATTTGGTATTTTGATATATTTATATATATATAGATATTTGAGTGTTTAGACAACACCAAGGAAATTTACCCCACGTTACCAATAAATATTCTTTACAATGCAGACTGGAGGCTCAGTAGCCTCTGTTTTTGAGGAACTGGGAGCACTGAGACCATCATGAAACAGTAGCCTTGTGTCAGATCCGTAGATATAGCCCAAAAGAGCCCCTCCCCAACCCTATTTTCATTTCTACAGCTGCAGCGTAGAGAGCAATTTTAAACGCACTTGTGTCTTACCAGCTGGTAAACATAGCTGCTATCACAAGTGTAAAATTGAAAAGATTGCTGTCCTGGAGTTGACATGTGGTTTCTTGTTCTAACGCTCAAGTTAAATTGAAAATTTAACCTGGTAATTTAATGTTACCAGAAGGGCTTTTCAATTTATTTGAAACCGTTTATTTATATTCACTTTCACCCTCTACTGAATATTAATTTAGCAGAAAAGGAAAAGATTTAATAAAGTTCCAAGGATGACTTTTGTGTCTGTATTTAATAAAATGTCCTTTCCAAAGCATAAGTACAACCTTGCTAACATACAGAAGATTATACAACATATAAATAATCCTTCTCCAAGAAAAACTGTGGCATGTCACCTTGAGAAAGTCTGATTAAAAAAAACTAAAAAACAAAAACACTAAATTGTTCACTTAAGTCTTTTTTAGAGTTTAAAAGCTTTACAACTCAGGGACTACTAAACAAAGCAATAACAGCCTGCAAGTTGTCAGGATTGGTTCTTTTCCTGAAGCTCTATCTACATATTCTGACTGGATAAATCATTGATTGATTGTAATCTTCCACAAAATAAGGACCTTTGAAGCTCACAAATTCAGCTTCTCAAAATTGTATTATCAATAGAAATCCATGTCACATTATCTACTTTCTATCAAAAATGCCACAAGCCATTAAAGTTTCCTGAAAAAAATGATTAAATCTGACTGGTACCTCCTATAAAATTGGAATCTATCACAATACAGAAATGTAGCCAGCAGTATTGGTAATGGCTACAGACTAAATTAACCCTAAATGCAAAGATTCAATTGTTTAGAATTAAACCATTACCTTTTCAAACTTAAAAAAAAACACCATCTGGATGATTAATTGCCTACTCTGTTTTGTTATTAAATGGTATTATACTACTTATAATGATAGTTATAGATTAATAAATTAGATTAAATTGCACTTATGATGGGATGATGCAATTTTAACAATAATAATTTTAATAATAGTTTCTTTGAGCAATTTCACCAAAAACTAAAACAAACAAACAAATAACAACAACAACAAAACACTCCCTGAAGTCTCCTGAAGTCTCTGATTAAGTTTCAGGATCATATCTGCCATCGGTGGTGAAGGGAATATAAGGTGACACTTCAAAACCCGTCCGCCATCCTTAAAGAAACCTTTGATATCATCAAACTGAATATGCAGGCGTTAAAATATTTGAGATACGACCATCCGCCGAAACCAGAATGTGAATGAACTGTTTTCAAAAAAAAAAAAAAATGCTACCACTATAACAGCATATGTTACCAAAACATTCCCTTTCCTCAGAAGCAAAATGGAGCCATGCATATAGCCATACTATAGGTCACTGTCTGTCAGTCTTTCATCTCTCAGATTCACCACAGCGATCTACTGGTAACCAAGCAATCTGAACACCAATGACACATCCGCGTTGGCTATCCATGTGCCATGAGACGTCAAAAAGATGATAAGGATTATTCTCTATAACGGCCCATGGAAGGGCTAGTGTTGCTAGTTAGGTGCAGTTTAAAAATCACACCTTTAAAAGACAAAGGCAGCTTTATTTAGCCTTATTTAACATTTCTGAACATGGCCAACTTGACTTTGGCACGTATAGCCCATGGTAATGGAACAGTTTGAAAAAGATTTCCACCACGAGCATTCATTATTTATTTTTTTGCTGTAAATCCAGTGTGTTATTGGATGTGTTACTGGACATTATGGACAAATTTAACACAGTCATATGTTATTAGTATTTTTGCCACTAACCACTGACAGCTGAAAGAGAAAGAGAAACAAACAATGCTCACTACCTCTAGAATACTTCAGAACCTTTTATAGATGAAGTTCACAAGGACTGTGAGCTGAGACACCCTCTTTCAATATACACTTTACACTTGCATGCTCATTCTCTCAAAACTCACCACTCAACAAGAATAAAACACGTTTCCTATTAGCAAATGTATTTGGAGGAAGCAATTTGATCTTAAGAGGTGGCTACTATATTACTAGTCATAGTTAAAGAATTCCAAAAAATGTGTTACACAGGATGCTTCCCAGAACAAGGATTACGTATGTCTTTTCATTTTTTTTTTTTCAGCCCCTGGTTGGGCTCTTGTTAACTTGAAGGTATCTAATAAATAAAGCATTATTGCAAAATAGTGTACTTCCCTATAAAAGACTTCAAATGAAGGTTACACTTCCATAGAAATTGAATTACCGATATCCTTGAGAGTTTATATATGGGATATTTAGTAATCTAATAGCTGTCCAGGGTGCTCTCATCTGAAATGAAGATCTGAAAGATTGGTTCCGTATCTATCTCTGCAGGACTTATGGAAAGGTTAATAGTTTTCAAACAATGTGGCTACATGGCTGGCTATCAGAAGTTATTTGTGAATCATTCTTGACAGCATTCGGTGGAAAGAAAGCCAATCTTTAATAGTGTCAACACACCACCTGAGCCTTGACCTGCTTTTCCTCTGAACGCCTGTGCTGTTTTTATGACACCCTTCTCATTGGGAATCAATTTACTTGCCCATTAAGATTCAGAATGCTTATACTCAGAGAACAGTTCAAAAAGTACAATTTCCTGCAAGACAAAATCACCCATTAACAGCCACAGTATAAATGTCTAGTTCATAAATTACTGAATCAATGTCCCTCTTGAATTACTTTTCTTCGATCTTACAAAATATCTTTATTTTATCTGTCATCGAACTATTGTAAGTCACTCTTTGAAGTTCACATTCGAAAGTATACACTTTTCAAACTTAAAAGCAACCCTGGATACAACTTACATGAAAGATGCGGTGTAACTTGTTGTGAATTGGACATTTTCTGTCTCCTTGGCTGACTAGAGCGTCTTCTCCTTCCCACCAGAAAGCTGAAGATCCTGCCTGATGTTTTGATAACTCCCTCTTTTGAGTTCACTGGGCTAAGCATTGGCCAATCTTGCAATATACAGTGAAGAGCAGAAAAGCCCAAATCTCTGGTGTTTTAGAGCAAGGTTAATATTTTGTTAACAGCTCTTTTACATTTGTGCATATGAGGAAGTGGTCACAGATGTTATCAACAGGGCTCCTTCCTGTTTCTAGGTTGCTCATATTGAGGAAACTGAGTGACAAAAAACTTCAAGTAAGCAAAAAAGAAAAAAAGAAAAAAAACACTTTAAACAAAAAAAGAAAAAGAAACAGAAAAACATGAAAGAACTAGGACACATGCAACTTGAACACTCAATTTGGCAAAGAAAAAATATATGAACAGAAAAATATATTACAAAACACAAGCGCTAGCAACAGCACCAGACAATAGCCCTCTCGTGTGCTTTTAGAGGGTTTGGTGCAGTTTGAATAGTTTCCTATTGACAGCAGTTGAGTCTCCTGCTGCAGCTGCAGTGTGCCCACATCGACAGTCAGCCTGCTTCTCCACGCTCTTCCGCATAATTACCCCCGATTAACAATGTAGTGGAGGTTTTGATTAAACACAATCAGGCTCATTTATTTATTCACCACGACTGAGGGATTGCTGTGCGGCCTCCTTCACATGCAGCCTTTCCTGATTGGGATGCACAGTAACACACGGTGTGGAGGAAGATTCGGGACATCTGCGGTGCGTTTGCATGGGCTGTGCAGGCGGAAAGGACAGGCTTATGGTGCATGTGTGCGCTGTTCGCTAAAGCCTGGTACTCCACTGCTCCGCTCTGTGATCGGGCTCGCCGTGGCTCTGCTAGTTTCGCGCTGACGACGCATGTCAGCCCATTTTATTTTTCCATACCAACATTTCCCCTGAAGTTACTGTGGTATGCGCGCCCTTGAGAGCGCTGATGTTGTGTATTTTAATACTTAACAGATTTTCAGAATATGCAAAGTCTCGCCCTTATTTGCAGAGCATTATGTTAAATATTGGGCCGGTCAGAAATCATTGGAAAACCAAATTAGTTGATGGAAAAGAACAGGACAAAACTGTTCTGCTCCACAAACCTATAAAGGATAAGACACAACACGATGCATTGATCAGACTCAACTTCCTGTATAGCAGGATGACGTTTTATCTGGCAACAGATATACAGGACATCTATTTAATGGTAATTCTGAGTAACAGGAACCCCTGGTGCACAACGTGAGCATTAAATAATCTAAGACAAATTGCAATTGTGGACATCCGGAGCGGCTCATTCGGCAAAGTACTTACCCGAGTGCTGTATGATCTGGATTTTGCAGGTTAAAATCCAGATCATGCCATTTGCCGATGGTGACCAGGAAAGCCCAGTGGTGGGACACAATTGGTAGAGCCGGGTAGTTGGGAATTGGCAGGGCTTCTCACTGCTCATCACCGTCTAGACTCTCCTGTTTGATTCCACAGCTCTTGCAGGGATGTGCCTCTCTTCCCATCGTGCGGGCTGGGCAATGTGCAGTATGAGACGGGTGGCTCCGAGGAGACCAACCGTCCTTCCTCACCATCCGTATCTGCGGTGGCAGGACTTAGCAACCAGCCGAGACGCGTTAGCATAATCGACGATTCCAAAAACAACCATTGCTTTTTTATTGGCTATCCCGATAAAAATCCAAATTGGACAGGATTGCTGTGTTTGGAACATGGCCTGGCCACCCATGTGTGTGACTGACTGCAGTGGGCCAGCGGGCCTTCTCTCCCATAACCCGATGCAGAAAGGAAAGCTGGAGCACACGGTACCTCTCCTCGTCCACTTGCCCTTGGGGCCCTCTCGGCTGTTGCCGTTGTCTGCGTTGTTGGCGTTGCTGCTGTTCTCTGTGCTCCGGGAGTCAGAGTCGCTGTCGCTGCTTTCCTCGGACCCGTCCTCCGACAGCTCCTTCGCACTGTCCGTGACGTCCTTTTGCTTCGGTTGAAAACAAGAGCAAAAAGACAAACCTCCAATCAAACCAAGGCAGCGTGGATCGGTTGTTAATGGAGAAAGAATCATTACTACCCTGTGAATAATTGCCACCTGAGTGCAGTGTCATAATATTTCACAATGAGAATAATCGTAATGGAAACTATTTGCATATACTTCAGAATAAGTCATCATCACTTACAAAACTACCGAGTGATACATCTCAAAGCTCAACCAAAACACCAATCATCCTATATGACTTCGTAATAAAGTTATGCAGATTAGTTTCAAATGAGGGGTCAACTGGCTAGATGAGAACATTCGAATACTCGTTTTCAATTTTTTTCAGTTTATTTTCTCTTTGTTTTTGTTTGGTTTATTCCTTTATCTCACCAGTCATCTGCTGAAGACGTTACTAGAAAACAATGCGGTAGATTTGAAATAATACATGTTATCAATCGCAATTTTTTTCAGTTTCTTTTCTCTTTGTTTTTGTTTGGATTATTCCATTATCTCACCAGTCATCTACTGAAGACGTTGCTAGAAAACAATGCGCTAGATTTGAAATTCTATCATGTATTTACCAGACCATCTTCTGTCAGTGATATATTGAACTATAATGTATAGGGTCCAAGCCCTCAACTCTGCGTTGCAATCTAGTAGATCCCTGTGATTCACACAGAACATTCTGAGCACAAACTGAAGCCAAGTCCCACCGGCCCTTGGCCTGTGCCCAGCAACCCAGCTGCACTGTCTGTCAGCCAGTAACAGTGCCTGGACTATGCCCCTCAAGCCCCACCAGGGACATCAGACAGCCGCTGTCAAATGACAGGGCTAAGCTATAAACTGGAAATCTCAATGCAGTGTGACACTCTGTTTAGATAGGTGGAATTTTTCCCTGGCTGGTCTCTGCATTTAGCACTCCATCTCGAAAACAAGCACCATAGAGACCGTGGGGCGGCTGCATGTGTGACAGCTTCAGAGGTTTGCACAACTCCATCTCTGAGGCTCTGTCTACCAGTAGAACTAAAAACGCTCATTCGTTGACATTTAACATTTATAACAGCGATTACGTGCCATCCATTCAACCGTATGCTGTAATTCATATCTGCAAATATGGCATTTGTAATAGTTCTGTAGTAACCACACTACCCACCTCCCGTTACATTCTTCTAAATATATTTTTTTCCTGAGGCCTTGAGTGTTACGTCTTCAGATAATCTGGGGGATTTCTCAAACATCAAGCCTATTCCCAAGAAACCCATGTTTCTGGAATTCTCAATTCAATTGTCTTATTGGTCACTTCTCAGTACTCCACACTCAATTTCCCCCCACCGAGCTTGCATTCCTTTTTAGGTCATGAGGAGAAACTTCAGTGGGCAAAGACACATAAAAGAGCAATCAGGGGACTTCTGAGTGGAGAGCTCCTATCGGCTTGAACTGCCAGTCATTTTGACAGCGGGATGATTCCTGAGCAGAGCGGCTCGCAACGTGCAGGGGAAATAGATGTCGTCCAGCAAAACAGCTGCGTTTATCCACCCGTGACACCTCAAGCGCCAAGACCAAAAGGACTGCCTATATCCCTATCGACTCTGAAGAACACTTTTTTGTATTTGTATGTCACCTGAGTCGTGTGTGTGTGTGTGTGTGTGTGTGTGTATGTGTGTGTGTGTGTGTGTATGTGTGTGTGGAGTGTGTGTGTGTGGAATGTGTGTGTGCGTGCGTGCGTGTGTGTGTGTGTGTGTGTGTGTGTGGAGTGTGTGTATGTGCGTGTGCGTGTGCGTGTGCGTGTGCGTGTGTGTGTGTATGCATGGGTGCTTGTGTGGAAGAACAAAGCACTATTACTTGCATTCTAATGTCCTGGCTCACAACACTGTCCGTGCTCTGCTTTTTGCAGTTCCATCTGGCCCTGGTCCAGTGGCTGATGCTTCACAAGCTTTAACCGTATTATCTCTGTGATAATAAGAAAGCAAATCCGGTTTCCTTTGTGACAACTCAAACACCAACTCAGTGGGTAAAGGTAGTCGCCGAGGGCTGACTGAACCCTACAAATGCCGGATTTTCACAAGTTCGAGTCCAGCTCGCGTAATTTGAATCAGGGAAAAAAACATAAAAATAAAAGTCAATTATTAAAAATAAATAAATAAATAAATAAATAAAAAAGTTTTGCTTTTCATATAAAATCTAATTAGAATATTTGTAATTGGCCAGTCATGGTTGCATCCCTTAATTAATTTAAAATGATCAATTCTAAAAAAAATGTTTTAATTTTTAAATTACCAAATAAATTTCAGATGCAGATTTAGGCAAAAGCAAGCAAATTTAGGGAGGCATATCCGCAGAGATTATGTTTAAATATTTAATGCATACTAAAACATTTTTTCTTCTAAATCTGGTCTCGGAAAGGAACAGCAACCTTGCACTTTGCAATTCATTAAAGCATGGCCCACTCAGATAAATATTTGCATGCTGTATCACAGTAAATTTCACTTAGCCGAAGCATCAGTACTGGAGCAATGGGCTGAATAATAAGAAGCCTAAAGGTATCAAAATGTTGTAAAAATTCTCGCAGTCTCGCATAGCCGGGTGACTTGTGGGAAGCTGTAATATCTCTGGGCGAAAACGCCATTACCCACTTCAGCTGAGGTGCCATTTGTCTAGCTTCCTGGCTCCACATGTCATGCTGTTTACCTAAATAACATGGTAGCTGGCTCCTACCGGCAGCCTCTGTCTCGCAGAAAAACTCAGACTTTACAGAGAGTGCTGAAGGTCTGTCGCAATAAGCAACATCTACTTTATTGCTGATTCCAAAATGCAGTCTTCTGCAACATTTTATATTTGACTATAATATGATGTAGCTGCATAATTTTTTAATAGCTTTATTAGCGCCAGACAAGATGCGATTTGTAAAAGAGTGGAGTGACAATGCCTCATCTAGGCTTACTATAAATACATTCTTAACCCTTATACCTTTTTTTGTTGACTACGTGATGGACTTAAACTTGTTATGGATAAACTTAGGCCTCCATGAATCCGCACCAACACCAATTCTACAAAGTAATGCGCTTTGAGATCAGATGCTTCCATCTACAGTGAACGGCAAAAAACTGAGTGTTCCCTCGTACGCAAACGGTAAGGACAAACAACGCATTCAAGCACTTCAACAATCCCCCGGTTTAACACAGGGGGAGTTACGTTCTCCTCTCCGCCTTTGTTTCACTGGTTCATGTGGGTGGGCTGTGAATTAACAATAACCAGCAGCGCCTGACAATACCCCCTTTCATAAAGTCAGAAAATGAGCCAAAGGGGGTTGTTAGAATGTCAGACTTCAATCAGACAACCTTGGCACAATAGACGCCGGTAAATAGTTTTAGACACGCAGGCATGGTTTCTGGGGTTCCTCACTTTGGGAAGGCAATTTGAGCTGGTGGGGAGTAGAAAGGGGAAGGACACATGATCTTGCACACTAGGATCCCTCCCTGAACAGCTACAGTGTAACGGTGTGTGGGGTGAGGACACATGCTGCTCCAGCGAAGAGTGACGCGGTGGCTTGGCTTCATTACTGATAACTGATAACAATTTGTCCATTAAGCCCTCTGTGTTGGGAACGCTTTATCCGGAAGATACTGTTGGTTCGGCATTTTAAATCCCCAGGGACCGTAATTCTGTAGATTTTACGCTACCTTTCAACTGGTGACTCATATGCAATTTGACCACCAGCTGAGTATACATATAAAGGATTTAATTTAACAATTAAAAAGTTATGTAGAATAAATACTAGCCGATCCCCCAGCCCTTGAGAAAACTAGAATTCCCTGCCCCGGCTTTGGAAGCCCAGAGCACAAACACTATTTCATACACAAAGGGAAAGTGGATATAGGGCTCAGTTTTTAATAGAGGTCCTGGTGAGGCAGCTCTCTCGGTAATGTCGCAGAGCCAGGGAGTAAGGCCTAAACCTAAGCCCTCTGAAGAGTGGAGTCCTCTAAAAGACGAAGACTAAACTCTTCAGACAGTGCTTGGCTTGGGTATGCTCTGTTATATAGCATTGATTAACCTTCCTGTCAAATTTTAGTAGTTTCAACATATAACTGGCATAGGAGTCGATTGATAAAGTATCTCAGCATAAAATTGTGTTTAAAACAAATAACCATGATAATGGTTTGTAATAGAGCTTCCATATTTTTCTGGATTTGCATATTTCAATAAAAAAAAAAAATACATTTTTTTTCCATTTAAATACATTTTTGTAATGTATACATTAGCTCGGGGGTTTTCAAACTGTGGGTCACACAGTGAGAGAAGGTGGGTCGCACTAAGTATGACAAGGAAAATAAAAACTGCTCTCTAATAAAACAGAATGCATTTTTTTCCCATATTTCCATTTTAAAATATTTTGGTGGGTCTTGAGATTGATTATACTTGTCTAGCTGGAATGAAACTTGTCCTGGAATGAAAAAGTTTGGGAACCCCTGCATTAGCTTGCATTATTCCAAAAGCATTAAGTGGAGAAAGACATTTTCCAACAATCACTTTTCAAGGTCATACACAGAAAGGGATTCTCATTGGTGGAGTGAATCCATTAGGACATGCAGAATAATATCATGAACAAACTATCAGATAAGGTACAATCTCTGCAGGTCAATACACCAAACAAGGATACTTCCTCATTCACTGGAAATCAAGCGAGGCCAGACGCAAAAATTGTCCGTCATCCTCTCACGATTAAAGGTAAATATTAAACACAAATTGTAGAAAATGTTCAATACAGAATTTCAGCTAAAGTTCAAGACAAATGCTGCAAAACAGAAATGCTCTGCGACGGGCTGCAATTTGAAGACCGATATTTTCTTCCAAACATGATTTTATACTTACACTGCCATAGGGAGGTCTGGTACTTAGGATGAAATCAATCAAGTGGCTGCACTGCAGACAAACGGGATACAATGCAGCCACAGTTATGGTCCACGCCGTGCAATTACAGCCATCTATCGGAGGAGCGATAAGAGACGACCAGGACGGAACAGCTCACAGTCCGAGGAGGATTCCAACAATGACACACTAGAATCCTCCCTTGAAACCTTGCTATTGTGATATTTCTTTCTATCTTTTTTTTTCCCAGAGCAAAAATAGGTCACTACTGCCGGCAGTCAGTCTTGTGAAAGCCTATAACTCCCTGTGCAGAATCAAAGCTGAGAGCTGCATAGATTTGACAGCAATACGTTTACCGAGCTAAACGATTTGTCTGACAAAGCGGATGAGCGCTCTAATGAAGCCTGTTCATGTATACAATTGACAGACATCAGAGTGCGTCTTCAAGATAACACTCCTCTAGTGCAGGTGGGTTTACTTTAGCTAAGCAGAGAATATGGCACAAACATTATTATTATTAACATAGCGCTGTGTTTTATTTTTTGAATGAAAAAACTGAAACCGAACTTGGAGCCTTGCAATGTTATATTATTATTGTTTTCTATATAAAATCCAGGTGTAATTTATGAAAATGGCATTGCACATAACATGCGTTGATGCAGTATTTTACCCTCACTGACTCACTGTTGAATAAAACAATATAATTCAATTAAAGTTTGAAGAAAACATAAACTTTAAAAGGACAGCTCAAAAGTCTTTTCATTGTGTTACATTTTTATATAACATATACTAAAGATAGTATCTAGTGTTTTCTCAGTAAATGTTGAGATATATATGTAAATAACATAGATTTTCTGGTAATGTAACCAGATGGGTTCTAAAAACCGAAAAACTAAAACCACGTTAACTGAAATTTCCAAAACCGGACACCCCCAACACTGAACTTATTTTCCACAAGGCTCGTGCTATAACTGATATTTGAATAACTAGAATTTGAATAATTGCCTCTAGAAACTGCAACTTTTCAGTGGTTTGTGACAATTCAATTATAAAGATGTCCTATAGCTAATAAAATATCATAGTGATAGATTGATTTATCACATTTTACTGCAAGCAACAAGTAGAAATACATTTTGATAACAACAAATTTTGACATCATTAGAAGTTTCTGGGGTATTTATTTAGACTTACTAATGTACTGTACGTATGGGAAATAAATGCAGGTTATTCCCACATCCAGATTCAAACCTGTTAATATCAATCTATTATTTAAATATCAGCATTTGATAAGCCTTTACCCATTTTTCCATAATGGAAAAACCTTTTTGATTCACTGAGAAAATAATCAGCCACATCCCTTTTGACAGTGGAAGGTGTCACATTGATTTCTGCCACAAACACAATGGTCATTATTTCAGGCGGTGAAAATGTTCCAGGGGAATTCATACCAACATTGAAGAGCGGTCAACATCATAAACGTTTCTGGTTAGCGCAGTAAAGATTTTTATCATTTGGATCACAAATTCAGAGGTTTCACTGATAACGCAGAACTGGCCATGTGAAAACTGTTCAGTTGAGAGCTCAGTGTTGTTAGCAGGCCGCTGGAAGACTGCGTGGAGGATCTAGAAGTGGCTACTTTGTAGTAGAGAATA
>JAOYSI010005216.1:0-45947 GCA_025775065.1 Hiodon alosoides
CTCTGTAACTGTCCCGGTTGGTTCCATTAAGTGGCCCCCCCCCCCCCCCCCCCACCCCCATTGCTCAACAACCTGAAGCGATGCTTGGTGAATCGTGATAATTGTAAAATCATAATGGAACACAGTGCTGATAAATTCAGCTAGTGGGGCTTAAATCGTGTCACGCCTTTTTCGAAAGCTCAGACGAGCATACCCCCGTTGAGGACGACATTAAAAACCACAACAGATGCAATGCAAGCTCAGAAGGTAAGTTGTTCGATTTTGCGTGTGTGTTTGTTTGCGTGATGCTGAGGTCTTGTCTAGACTGGCAAGGGTGATTACAGTACGGCTAAGGGTGCATTTTTACTGCAGCTCTCCATCACTGCTTATGCTCAGCCTCTGGCGATATTGATTAGATTTATTTTTAAACTGCAGACATTTCCTTATAATCCTGATCATTGATTTTAATCTACAGAAGAAAAGAAAAAAAAGAGGAAGAAAAGATCAAAAAAGAAGAAGCAAAGAAGAAATTCAGAAGATAGCGAGTCAGAGAGTGACTCCCATGGTAAAGCAATTTGGCACAAAGTCATTTCCCAGCATGGTAATTCCTGTATGGTAATTTACTTCTAGTTATTTATTTTGTTTTGGTTTTTCTTTTCTAAATATATATATAGTGGAAGAAGAAAAGAAGAGAAAGAAAAAGAAAAAGGGCAAAAGCAAAAAGTAAAAAGTGACTTTTATTCTTGTTCAGATTTTCTCACGCAACGTTGCTAGAACCCCAGGGCTGTAAGTAATGACCCCACCGTCTGCTCCCTGCAGGAAAAAGTCAAAGAAAAGGAGAAATAAGAAGGTACGCAAACATTCAAGCGACTCCAGCAGCGGCGAATCAGAAGACGAGGAAGACGACCAAGGGGAGCTGTGGGTGGAGAAAACGCCAAGCGACGAGAACGTCGTGGGCCCTGAAGCTCCTCTTACCCACCTGTCCCAGGACGAAAAACCTCTCAAGTAGGCATCCTTGTCAGGGTCCCCGGGACTTACACCATCCATAGACTTAATACTTTTATTTAAATTCATTGTTTCAAAGCATGGCCCATTTGTATTGATTGATTGCTTTACACGTTTTTTCCCCCTGTTTTTTCATTCCAGTTATGGTCACGCATTGTTGCCCGGTGAAGGTGCAGCCATGGCGGAGTACGTGAAAGCAGGGAAGCGAATCCCCAGAAGAGGTGAAATTGGTCTGACCAGCGATGAGATCGCGTCTTTCGAACAATCTGGTTACGTGATGAGTGGCAGCAGGTAATGGCACGGCTCAGCCGTCAGCATTATGAGTAATTCTGTGTAAAGGCCAATGTAACTGACATCTGAGTGAAATTGCCTGAAGTCGGGCGCATGCTTTTGTCAAACCGAAATTCTCCATGAATTTAACCCTAAAGGCACCGGCGAATGGAGGCCGTGCGTCTCCGAAAGGAGAACCAGATCTACAGCGCAGACGAAAAGAGGGCCCTGGCATCCTTCAACCAGGAGGAGCGCAGAAAGAGAGAGAACAAGATCCTCTCCAGCTTCCGGGAAATGGTGTTCAGGAAAACAAAAGGCAAAGACGAGAAGTAAACGCGGAGAGGTCATAGTGCAGTGTTCCCGAACACTTATCCTTGGAGTTTGTTCAGTGAAGAATGTATTCTTTCATTTTTATTTTCTTCTTTATGCTTTGCAATGTTATGGTTATTTTCATGTTGAAAAAAATTGCGTGTAAAAGTTATGTTAACAAAATAAGGCTATAACGTGCTTCAGCACTTTGTTTATATTTAAGGCAAGTGAACTGTCAGTAAACAAATGTCAAATTAATTTGAGAGGGGGCTTGATCATGTTCATATTATGAGAGACCTTCCAAAAATTACATTCTGAAATCTTAAAGGGATCCTGTACTGATTTACTCCCTGGGTCTAAATGTTTATTTATCGTCAAAAAAAAAAAAAGTCTAATATATCCTTATTATTATTATTATTATTATTATTATTATTATTGCTTGATATGGGTTATTTTCATGTTTCATATCCTGTTGTCTTGTTGTGACTGACATCTTTAAATGCCCTGCGAAGCACTCTGGGCTTGTTGACATGGCACCGTGCAGGAAGTTTCCTTTAGAAGTAGACAATTTCTTTATTTTGGCACTAAAATCCCCTATACCAAATCACAAGCAGTATTTATGCTGTATTTATTTAAATGTTATTAGTCAACACACCAAACTAAACCAAATTTAACACAGTTTTGGTGCGAGGACAGTTAATGTTTGTATGAGACTCTCAAATCCTAGGTTATAGTTATAACTGGTATTAGGAGACAAACGAATACACCTGCTCCTGGTTTTGTCACTTCTGTGTGACTATATTGGTTTTGTTACATACAAATAAATTGAGTAAATTTATTTACTCTATACTCATTTAAATGTTATGCTTAAACTGAATGGGTAGTATTAAGGCCCAATTTGTAAATTAAAACATGATGCCTTTAATATTCATGTGCTTAAACATCTTAAAACACTTGATGACATCAACATATTACATTTAGAATGTGTATTTGTTCCAATTTTAACACAAACTCTGCAAAGTGAATTGTAATGTGCAAAGTTATATAAATTGGTTACCGCTATTTAGACAACAACCACTCACTTATCTGTGAAAATATAATAATAATTTCTTTATAAAAGTACTTCATGTATTTAGAAATTGACAGAATCTTGGAGCAGAATCTTGCTTTCAATCACATCCTTCAGCCACTTTTCTTGGAATCTGTTTTTTCCTGGTCTAAAAAAAATTAAGGGAGAAGTATGAATCAATTGATTTTCCCATCAATTACAATAAAATATCAGAAGGATAGAATCTGAAGAAAAAAAACACCTGTGTGTTAGCTGGTTGGACTCCACGAGATAGTACACTTCAACCGGCAGGTTCTGCAATGTTGGCGAAAAACAATAAAGAAATGTTAATCGCTACAGATTTTAGGTACTCGCATCTCAACGTACAAAGCTGATCACCTGCGGCTTTATCTTCGAGATCTCTATGACGAAGTAGATGCACGCGGTGGCTTTAGGGATCGGAGTGCGGCGTGTAGGGATACTCCACTGTACCCTGTAGTGATACTGTTTGAGAAATTCCAACTCCCGTTCCTCCAGGAACACCAAACTATACAGCCAGCTGTGGTGCAGCTCCCACGTCTAAAGTGAAGAACGTAGAAAACAATGTGACCCCCAGACCAAAACCATGGAAAATAAGGGTGAATATACACTATTTTATACACTTACTTTCATTAACGACTTACACTAATGTACTCCTCGATCTGTTTCTTTCCATAGTCGATTGTAAAATCCTTACAGTTGGTCCACTCAATGTTGCTTATCTCATAAATTGTGCCTAAATCAAGATGCAAAACCCGAAGTTAGCATGCATGTAAAACTGTGTTGCGCGTGGACGTAACTCAGAAGTTACCGTTTTCTTCTAGTTGCTTGGAGGTTGTTGCATCCTGCTGTGCGTTTAAGATCACGTCTTTCACTATTTCAGAAGCTGTTATATCCATGCATTTGGAAGAAATTTCTGTCATTTTAGATAATTGGTATAGGTCTACTTACACTTTTTCAATATTTTACGATAACGTCAATCAATATTAGAGGAAATAATAGAGGAAACAAGTGGCGGATTTCAGAAGCCACTGGAAATAAGTCGAACAACACGTGAAATTAAGGTGAAATGAAGCCGAGAAAGCGTTTTGTTCGAACCCCTGAGGTGTATGGTAAGAAGTAGGCTGTAAATCGGTAATCGGTTTTTCAAAGGAAATGCTAAATCCGACGAGGGTCAGCAACTGTTCTTGTTTAATGTGTGTTTCCAAGACAACCATGTAACCCGGAGATACACGCGTTTCTCCCAATGGAGCTGATGTCTTTATTGGCGCCAATTGAAACTGCTAGTGCTGATATTTAAGGATAGTTTTACCGCGTGTAGAGTATTGGGAAGTGTCTGTTTCTTAAATGTATGTTTAAGTTGCACAGGAAATTGTAACCATTTATACGTTTATAGCTAAAGTTATAAATTTGGTTATTGGATTTGCTTATGCCACACTTGTTTAATTGGGCTGGGGCTGGTAGTGTTAACATGAAGCTGGTTTGTGTTAGAATTAGTACTGGTCAATGTATTACTGAGAGCTTCAGTTCAGCTAATATATGAAAACAACTATGAATGCTTACCAATCATATTTGTTTTAATATGCTACGTCGTGCGATTCAGGAAGTGGCATCCGAAAGAATAGAAACAGTAGGCCTACATTCCCGTCCATAAATGCTTACAGTTGAAGCTTGGGGATTCGAACAATAGAAAGCGAAGCCATATTATCCAACCACTGAGGGGCAGGCAAAAATCCATTGCATGTGAAAATTTTCTGAAAACGTCTATTCCCAGAGATTGTTATCTCCCCGATCATCTTTTTCCTCAGCAGGTCAGATACGAAGTGGTTGGCTCCGCGAGCCTTCAGAATGGGGCAGGTGAGTGCTGAAGCGCGTAACGCACAAAGGTCGCCTGTCTTCGGTTGCAATACTCCGAGTTCCAAGAACTGTTGGCTTTTCATAGCCAAAAAGCCACCCATACGTCTAAAATCACCATACGTTATGCTAAGCGTCAGCTGGACTGGTTTAAAGTTATTCGTCATTGGACTCTGGATCGGTGGAGATGTGTTCTTTGTAGTGATGAATACCCATCTGGCAGTCCAAAGAATGAATCTGGGCTTGGCTGATGTCAGGAGAACACACTTGCGGATTTGGTCCCCCTGATTTTATCCCCCCTGCCCCCCTTTTATGTTTTTCCGTCTGGCTTTTCCATGTGTCTTAATGAAATGTCCAATGCTAATACCTAACCATAATTTCCTGTACTTTGTTAAATCGGTTGATAAACCTCTCTCTATTTGACCAATGGATGTTGGAAATTTTTTAATGGATCCACTACACTACAAAGATGACGGATTCTTACGCATTTGACAAGATCTCTTGGCTAGGTAGTTGGCGTACCAGCACAATTCCTCCCCACAGAATTTTTCATTTGAATCGACGGGGAGATAATTGGTTTGGTAATCGTATTATCTTGGTGAGTCAGTTGATCAATCCACAAGGGTTGTTGCTATCTTATGGAGTCTCTAGCTTTTTGTATAAGATTTTCATAACTCCGTATAAGTTTGCTGTAGTCTTCGGTTTCATTCCTGCGGGGTTTTTGAGGTTGTGAAGAATGCTCCGTCCCCTTCTCCTTTACCACTGGCAAATCCAGTTGATACTGATATATGTGTGGAAGGTGTTATTTTCTTTCATTAAAAAACAACAACAAAAAAGGTGTGTTTAAAAAAAAAAAGATGGTAGGTTTCGATTCCGCATGTCATTAAAATGGGGGGGAGGGGGGGGGGTGTGAATGCTACCTCATAAGTATCTCATCACTAATAAAATCAGAGTGGTTTAAAATTATACGGAATGAATTCTACCAGGGCTGAGGAAACATTTTCTCCATTATCTACTATTTATATGCCTAGGAGAAAATACCTGAAAATCCAAATATTTTGTCCCTGGTTACCTATTTTTGACAAAAAATTTTTTTACTGTCGTTAGTTGGTAACGACGTACGATATTTGCAAAGTTACAAACTGAACGAGGAAGTGGAGAGATAAGGCAACCTGTACAGAACCTTTTAAAATAATTGTTTATTAATAGATATAATTAGATTTATGTCTATCCTATATTTCCACACGGAAATTTTGACTTTATCTGCAAAAAAAAAAAAAAAGCAGAAAATTGATTAAAGATTAACATGAGTTTTACTATTTGGCACGAGGGTTCGTAGAAACAATAAATGACGTACGCGGAGGGAATGCGATATATCTCATGTGACAGGGTCGAGCAACATCAAAGACCATCTTTGTGCCTTCTATTTACCACTGTTACTTTCTTCTTTGCCACTAATCTGCGGAGGTATTTCACTGATCACGCCACACTGACAAACTCTCCGTAAAGTTTATATGTTTTAATTATTTTCAATTACAAACAGGTAGACTTACATCATGATTAATTATCGTGCCTTTTGTGAGAGGAGTGAATACTGAAAATGTAAAACAGTTCACAATTCCTATAATTAATTTGGTAACCAGGTATCCGGTATTCCCTTAGCATCTTGCAGTGGGGGAAATTTGAAGACCCACTGGGAAAAGCTATTCCCAGTTGGACAGCAGACAGCTGTGGAGCGGGCAGCCTAAGGTAAATCCTTGAGCCATGATGGCTGTTTTTTTGGAAAGTGCACAAACCACTGAGCTCTTGCAGCTCTACGCCAGCATATGATTTTTTCCAGGTGGTGAGGGAAAATTCCCTCTGCCTCTTCTATGGTTGGTGTGTATGTGTGTGTCAGGATAAAAGGGCAGCTGTTGGTGTAATGGTTAAGGTGACAGGCTTGTAACCGTAAGGTTGCTTGTTCAAGTCCCCCCCATCTGTTCTACCCTTGAACCTGAGTTACTTCAGTAAAATATAAATGGATGAGTGCAGAAATTGATTACATCCAAAGTATCCATCTGACTCAATATGTTGCTTTGGATAGAAGTGTCTTCTTACTTTGCGTGTTTGCTGGTACCAGTCTGATTCTCTGATTCTTAATCTCAACTCTCGTCGTCTTCTGAAATTTGTACAGATACTCATCATACTTTCTGACGTCATGGGGCATGAAAATGTGAAACACAAAAATTACTCAGTCTGTACTCTTATGTTTCAGTCTTGTGATGCTGTGTGCAAAAATCATAATAATAAATTATTAAAGCTCATAATAAAAACAGCATAAGTCAGCATGTTTACCATGTCATGTGTGGTTTTCTTTAAAAAGAAATAAAAAAAAAACTTGTTTAGCTTTTTGTCCAGTTTTTTTGTCCAGCACTTTTCTAATCCAAGAATCACTGAATTGCTAAAAGAAAAAGACAGAGGTATTTTCTTCTGATATGCCTTGAAATACTATAAAACAATGGGAAGTACATCTATTACGTAATTGGGCTCTTGTCAACAATGTCACACAATATTCCACTGGGTTCTCCACGGCTCCCCCATGACAGTGGGGGAGCAAAACAGCACGAAATGTACCTGCAAAGCACAAGGTTGTGAGCGAGGTAACAAGAGACGTTGACTTCACAGAAAATAAGCCGTGCATGAGATTTACCATCCAGTCCTTTGACTGTTTTTAAACCTGACTGTTTACGCAGTGTCACTGAAAAATCAACAGTTTGCCTTGGTGGGCAATTGCAGTGACTGCAGGCTAGCCGTCCATCGTTGCTTCCTCACTAGCACGAGTTTGAGTGGGAATAATTTACATTCTTCATGGTCATGTGTGGAAATAAAGGGCTGCTTTGTCTCACTTCAAAGGAAATGGATGCATGATACCAATATGATTTTCCCTTTTTTCGTTTTTGTTTTTCAGTTTTAAGGTATGGCGAGACTGTCAGTGGGTTTTGCTGCTCAACCCCGTCATACGTCCGTACAGGGGTAGGGGTGTGTGGTAAGGAAAGATAATAGATTTTCTGTGCCTGGGTGACTCAGCAGTAATTCCAGTCAAAAGCCAGCTGCTTAGCACAGAGGGTGACACATCACTCAGCTCCACCTGTTTGCAGTGGTTCTTGCCCGAGGAGCTCCTATAAGTGGTCATGTCAGGACCCGTCCTGGTCTGCATCTTTTTCCTGCAAGTACTCTCCCCAGGTTCAGGGTTCCCCAATGGTGCGCCGGCCTCTGCTTGTGAGGACATGATCCCCCGGCACGCCGGGGTGCAGCCTCAGCCAACCCCGGCTCCCTACACCCTGCACGCCAGCACTCTCAACTTTCAGCACGGCCAGCCAGTCACAGGTAAGAGCCATTCCGGCCATTCTTAGCGCCTTGCGTCTACGGGACAATTTCCCTCTTTAAAGCACCCGTTAAACTGTGAAACCAATACGATCTTTTTTTTTTGCTGCCTATGGAGAGACTCGACACTTGAGTACTTACAAATCTATTTTTGTTTTTAATTGCTAAGTTAGTGTTACATAAAAGAAGGAGGTAGACCAAATAGTAGAGGGAATGATAGGGAGCTAATGGTCTGAAAGGTGGACATACCCATAACCACGATACTCCAAAACCATGCAAGCAAAGTGTTATTCTAAAATTGTTGAAAACTGATTTGGCTGCAGGCTAAGCATGTACTGGGGGTTATTTAAATCTTTTTTTTGTTTGTTTGTTTTTCAAACTAATAAGAAAACCTGTAGATCCTTGTACCTCAACAATTCAGAAACTAATTTCAGATGTGGATAAAATAATTAAATTAAATTAATAATCATTAATTATTAATTAATTTAATAATAATTTAATTATTATTATTTTTTTAAATGAATTACTTGATTTAGAATTTCTCTTCTTTTTTGTATTATATTCCAAGATTGTGATACAACATGTTGGCTGTACATATTTACAATATCATAATAGTAATTTTAAATTAAATTTTATTACAGTATAATCAGTTACTACTGTGTGCACCAAAACTTTATGGTAAATACAATACCATACTAAGCCGAGACACGGTAACAGCAAATAAATAAAAGTTGTTTAATATGCTTTGCTGGGGTAACTGATATTACCCTTAAGTTTTGGGTCTTTTAAGAAACCTCGCCAAGCAGCTATGAGTTGAAATGAAAAATGTTGAAATACAGTAGGTTTCAAAAAGGAACATCTACTCCAGTTGTATGGAAGGCGATGGCTGTCTTGTTTCACTCATGTTTGTGACTTCAATTAAGTGGTAATCAAGGGCCCAGAATACAGAGGGGTGCTGCTGGAGGCGCGCACGGGGGCCAGCACCAATGCCCTGGGGACCTGGAATTCCCCCCCGACTGACACAAAATTTCTAACGGTGGGTGATAGCTGCCTGTTCAGGTTCCTGCCGGGAAGTTTTGTATAACCCAGATAATGCATTATAAATTTTGTGTCTTGTTTACCGGAGCATTTGTGTTTTATAGTGCTCAGGTAACTCACAAGGGGCCATCACCCACTCCAACACCAACATTAAGGGAAATTTGACTGAGTACAACTGGGTGCCTCCCATTGGGGCTAACAATATCTACTTTGTGTAAGGATTCTTATGCTGGCATTCCTAATCACTACATCTCTACAATTACACGCCACACATAGGCTGTGTCTCAGTCCGAAGAGAAGGTTCCTGAAGAGAGGATCCAAGCGGCCATTTTGAAGGGTGTCTCACTCAAAAGGGTTTCAAAATAGACACCTTCAGAAGTCCCTTAAAAAGGGGCCTGCCAAACGGTCTTAGAGGTGTACACTTTACAGGAAGAAAGTTTGTCTTAGGTTGTAGCGGCAACTGAAACTTCCTGTACGGTGTGTTGTCATCAATCCCACAGTTACCACACAAACAACATTTGACATTACGTTACTTTTATCTAAAAGGACACGTAAACCAGGGGCTAATTAATTGCGATTTATAGCATATGTAAATTGACTGAATTTGTGCCACCTATGCCCTTTAATATTATTTGCAGGGAGTGTGGTGTAGTGAAGGTGACTTCGGATTGAGACACAGTTCACATATGTCTCCCAGTAATGCCAATGTGTATGCACTCACCACAATTATCCACAAATCCACAAAACATAATTGACTTTTGTCTTCCAGAGCGACAGTGGCTCAACAGCGTACAGTTTTCTGGCTGAATGTGAGGTCAGCAACTTTAAGTCAAGGTGAGTTGTATTCTGCTTTTGGCTTTTTGAGTTGCACAACCAGGGTTTGGCGCATTATGCAATGATGAGCTTGTTACATATTTATGTTACATTCATCTGATACTTATTTTAAATAGAAAATTGTCATGTTCTATAATATATGTCTATTAGAGATTGCAATTTATTTTACATAATACTTTACAAAAACCTATATACATAGATATCATAAAAAATCTGAATTTCTACACTGTTTCAGCTATGTGTACAGTACTTTGACATACAGGGAACTTATAACCTTATAAGATATTTTGAAAAAAGTATCTTCATTTCAAAATTGCAAATGCTGTTTGTTGAGGCAGTGAGTTTTCAGTGAAGTACACCTTGGGCAAAACAATAAAAATTAGGTTTGAGTTTGATTTCAACTGTGTCCCATGTCTCTGCGCCCTCAGATTCAGGAGGAATCAATTTGGCTGCAGGTGTGAGCCCCCTGATATGGGACAAAGAAGTTCTGCTGCTGCTTCTGGTTCCCAGCCTGGTGTTAACACGGCTCGGTCCTTTTTAGCTAGCTCCAAACTTCATAACTCCACATCCACCCTTTGATCACACTGCTGTGGGCACTATTAGGGAACTGGAAATGTTTTAGCATGACGGGGTAGCCATCAACACAGAAGGTGGTAACGTATATATATAAGGTTTAGCAGCTTCATAAAAATTCACCTTTACTTTCTAACACATGGTTTTGAATGACAAGCTTTACTGTGTATAAAAACTGCACTTCTACAAAAGATATCCGTTGAGCTATATTACAGTATGAAAATCACTTTTAAAAAAATGAAATGTTATTTTTAAAATTATTTTGCCAAATAAAAATAATAGGGGAAAACTTCGTTTCAGACGTTGGTCATTTTGATGCACAAATACATATCCGGATAAACTGCAGTTACAGGTTGAACGCTTGACATCGAGACTTTTTAAATTGAATTTTGGAATTTGTAATACTAATTAAAGAAACTGGATTTTCTTCCTCCATTTTGTATCACTTGTTCGCTTGACAAGATTTCCCACGACTCTACGCGTAACATTGGTACCCGAGCAGGGTGGGTTAAATCGACAGGGTTTCTCTCGGCTTCTCGCAAACGAGCGTCTCCTACTGGCTTCCTAGGCACCTGCAGACTGGTAGTACCGTCGATAAGTAGACGATTAGGGAACCATTACAATTCGACGCATGTGCAGTGTACCCCTAAAGCCAGACGCAAACTAAATATAAGACAACACGAAGTCTTTTTTTTACATGACATATCAACTGAAAACACATGTGCTTCCCCTTTCCTGATGTGGACTTGAGTTATTTTTTAGTGAGACTAGGTAATTAACCACCGGCGTGGATACAACCACAGATAAAACAACAAGACTCAACACCAACAACATATTTATAAATGAGGCTGAACCCTAATATATACTCCAGAGTGTATATATACGCCAAGAACCAAGAATATATCGTCCGGTTAAGAGACTGATTTCGTGGATATTTACAGCAAGGTTCTGCTTGCGTCAATTACTCATAGTACTCCGTTTTGGCGCCATTGTGCCAAAATCTTCTTTCATAAAACGTTATAACTAATCAAAAGTTTATTTGTTAAAAAAATAACGAAAGGAAACATTTTTATTTAACTTTTGTTTTAGCATTTTAAATTAGTTAAAAAATGTATTTTATTATATCAAGTTATTTGCAATATTATATTTAGTACTTTTCATTTACAGACACAATTATGTGGAAAAAAATGTGTATGCTAAAATTATAGGATTATAGACTTTTGTTATATGTAGCATATTTCTCTCGTATTTACTTCTCCTTCACCCCTGGGAGTGGGTTTGTGGGGAACGGCGCCCCGATTTTGGGGCGCCAACATTTATTTTGCATACCCCTCAGCAAATGTGCAGTTGCGCCCCTGATAACAGTACACCAACAAAACCACATTGACAAAACCACATTAACTCTGGATAAACCAGTTGTAACACTCTTAGTTGTCCGCTTGGGGCGCTGACCCACCAAACACTGTTCTCCTAGAAGACGTCTAACCTTTAACCTTTGTCTTGCTTCCCTCTTTTCTACGATCGCCGTAGTAGTGTGGAGATTTTACGATGGTATGAAAACCTCTTTAAACATCATTTATTACCTGTGCTTTTTATTGACACAGAACGAAAAGCATATAGTTAATATTTATTTGTGAGCACGGTGGTATACATATTGACAGAGATTAATGAATAATCCAAACGTTGGTAATTAAATTGAGACAGTAGAGTTTGTATTTCTGCTAACCTTGATTGGCGTTATGTAATTGATCTAAGTAAAAGATCTCAAAGGCAGCAGGATAGTTGCTGTTGTGTAATTACTGTGGGTGGTATTACATGATGTTTGATATTTAACCATTTCTGCACATTAATCCGTCTCTTGTAATGTAAATTATAATTCTAAAGCAGCAACGTGCTAGCTCATTTGTGTGCAAGTAGCGATAACTTCCCGTTTGTATTTCAGTCGTCTCACAAAACATTCCGGATAAAACGCTTTCTCGCCAAGAAGCAGAAACAGAACAGACCTATCCCACAATGGATACGTATGAAGACGGGCAATAAAATCAGGTAGGTGTCCCAGAGTTTTCGTTGCTAGTGTGTGCTATGTTTTTGTTTGATCCCTGCTAATCAACTCCACGAAGTTTAATATTATTAATTAGTTGGTTATTGAATTAGGCTGTTACTGATGACGTTTCCTTGAAAGCCCATAAGTGATTTGCACAGTAGTTGTATCATTGAATATTGACCAATTGGTGAAAACGTACTTGTGTTGGATAGCATTAAACAAAGTGAATATATACATATATATACACTTTATACACTAAACGAATATAACAGTCCAACACTTAATTGTTAAACAATAATGCGGTTATTAATACGCTGTCCATCTAATGTCTCACATTATTTAAAAATGTGATGTTGCATTATATTTAATGAGTTTCACCACCTTCACCAGCCTTATTCTGGAGAAAATTAGGCAGCATCAAAGCAGGTGGGATGATATATAAACGGAGGAGGGTTGGACTTGGAAGTGTTAACTAAACAGAAGTTCACCCAGCTGCTGTGTTGGTCTTCCTTGTTTGGCATTGCCAGAATCCTGGCCATATTATAAAGTTATTTTCAAGAATAATAAACATGCTTATTTTTGTAGTTGTCAGAAAGTAATTTTATATTTAAAAATCAGTTTCTGACTAATATCCCCATTCACTCTTAATTGCAATTGCAGCTGCATTGGTTAATTATACATGCGTACTGTCAGGGTTCTTTTGTGGTGTAGTCCCTAGTCATGCAATAATTGTGGTAGTAATGTTAATATACACATGTATACCTACAGGTAGATACATGTAACTTATAAAGACTGTAGGTGTGGGTAAACATTAATTTGAATTTCATTAAATCATTTGTCTGTGCTCTGTGGATTTTGGGGGAGTGCTTCTGAAATCCTGGAATATTCTTAGACGGTCATCCTTTGCTAAACTGACTTTACCTGCTTAACCTACAGGTACAACTCCAAAAGGAGACACTGGAGGAGGACCAAGCTGGGCTTGTAACTTTGCAGTGCTCGTCCTTTTTCGGACCCCCACACCTTCCCTTGTCCAGGCTGCTCAGAGACTCAGACCTAAAGAAAATACCCACCTACTGTAAAATTATTATTATTTTTTTATATGGGGCCTATACTCGTATTCATGTTTCTGCAATAAAAACGTTGCTTGGGGGATGAAATTGGATATGTTTGTTCTTTAAAGGAATAATTATTGTGTACTGTTGTATGATGAGAAGAGGGATTTGGGCTCTGTAATTGGTGACTGCTAGATGTTGATTTAAGAAACTTTGTCTTAGGTATTTGACTGTAGACATACAATTATCATCTAATGCAAGTCGGTTGTATGTGCAACTGAATGAAGATTGACGTTTGCAGTTCGGTAAAAGTAGGCTGGGTTTCTTTATTAGAACATGAAGAGAGAAGTCTCTGGTAGTTCCCTCTTTTGAAATAGCCTCAGTACTTCCCTTTGTAGAGTCAAACTAAATACCAGAGAATTAACCCCCCCAGATGTCGTTATCATGCTAGACGAGTCAAAAGTTGACACAAAGTTCCTCTTCTGGTGCTGTGTGGTGATCTTGCAAGAAAACAGTCTGGTCTTGCCAAAAGAGATATTGGAAACAGGAAATACACAGAGGGGTGGGCCTTTTCCAAGCTTTTTATTTGACACTTCTGCACATGAATTTCCTGTTAGGGGTTCCCCCCTCCTAGACTTTATCTACAGTGAGCTAGCATGATGCTTTTGCACTATATGTATATTTCCCATAAACATTTATCTACCTATGCTGCTGTTTTATGCAGTACAATATCGGAGATGGGTTTGTTAGTCGATGCGTTATAGCTACCCTCCTGATGGCGGTGATGGTCTGACTGGGAATATGGTAAAGCTGATTCCAATCCCACAGACGTATTTCTTGTGATGTCATACTGCTATATCTGACGTAGGAGAGAGAGAATAAGGCTCCCCCTTTTAATGAATATCTGATACTTTTTTTGTTTGTTTGAATAATGTCCATGTTAACCATTATAGTTAGTGACTGCAATTAATATCTCCTTAATTGGCTTCATTTGAGTTATTCAAAATCCTCAAATCAAGTGCACAAAGGCTGTAATGCTTATGGACTTTACAAAAAGTAACCCTGTTCGGAGGTATCCTGCAGTTGTCCCTAATGCAGCAAATTCCCAACAAGAAATGCTTTAGCAAATGATTACATTAAATGCAAAAGGCCTATTACAACTTAATTAACCTTGGATTATCTGTCAAGGTACAGAGAGTCAACATCAGCCTGTCATTTTAGTTTGATGTCTTGTATAATTGCATTTGAAATGAAAATCCCCCTACCCACTAATTTTGGAAGTTTATTCTGAGGATTTTTTCTAGTCAAGATCAAGATTGTGCTAATAAATATGAATTACTGCTAGTTTTGAGTTGTTTTTTTTGTTGTGCTGGAGTATTTAGATTTTAGATTAATTACCTGTGTAAATACGATTGATAGGATTTTAGGGGGGTCATTAAAGGTTAGGTACCGTGTCAAACTCCCCTATTCTAATCCTTCCTTATTGGGGGACAGAATGCCTTGTCACATTAACTACTTAAATTGTCATCAGATAAAGGATTTTCCTGATCACAAAAGGGTGACGATTTTGATTCAGTTGATGTGTTTATAAAATCCGACTAATAGTCGTATGAGCCCGAAACGGCAGGAATCCTTATAACAACTGTTGTAAAATGAATGTCGTTTAATTGATGACTATCCATCAATTAAATCTGTAAAACAGATTAATTGAAGAAAAAGACTCGATATTTTGGTTCATTAATATGATGTAAGCTTTTTTGTATAGTACGATGTATCCGTATCAATCGCCCCATTCAGCAGCCGTTATGTCGCACTAACACGGACACTTCAGATAGTTTCTCTGTCTCATTGGTGCAGTAACGTCGAAACACAGTTGTTTAGAATAGCACGGTCATTATATTTATATTTCGCAGTTAAATCTCCAACGGGGTATTTAAACCTAATACATTCATAAATTCGCTCGGGTATTGGTTACAATCCAATAGAATTGAAATAGATATTCCAGAAAGAAGAAACACGTTATTTAAAGCCATCCCAACAAAATACGCGTTTACGGCGGTATATGTTTCACTTTATAATGGTCTCAGAATGAACCATTTGACAGTAGGGGGATCCCAAATTATATTTATCTTTAACACATGTTTTCATGAACACCGCACATTTCAAATATTGAAACGAATATCACCCCGTTTGTTTTTATTCAACCCAGCTGAATGGATGAAGCAGATACACTTCCATGCGAGCTGGATAGCATTTTGCACCGTGAAATGGTACGTTCCCTTGTGTATGAATATTACTATGCTGCGTGCTCTACCCTGTTTCCTGTTTCAGTATCCTTTGAGAAGCTAACTATGGCGGCCACTGAAATAGCACGGCAAGCGGTGAGTATGTCACAGGATGCTTACCTCATTCCGTTATATTACACGCTCTGCCATTTTATATAACTGTGGGTTTTACGGTGTTGAATGGTATTTACTCGGATGTGCGCATTAAATACAAATTTCGCAAAGCTAACGTTACATTCTATAATCTTTGCCATATTCTGTGCTTTTATCGGAACGTTTCCGTTATCTAAATTTATTTATCACTTAAACGAAACAGTTTGACAGCATTTACCAAGTGGTACGTATTTAATAATGTCCTCGTTTGTGTGATTTGTGTATTTTATTTTTTCTACACCACCAGAGACGAATATAACATTACGCGACCAGATGTTGGCATCTCAATACAATGGTTAATGGTATATAACTATGTAACACGTTATAATGTGCTATTTAATTAAGCATATTTCCTGTTTGACTATTAACAAATAGCGGAGTTTCACACGGATACTGTAGTTTGTGTTTTCAGTGTTGCGCTGTAGGATTTTTATTTCCGTGAATCAATATTACTCCGCTTGTACAAAGCTAGCTACAGCCATGACCATGATGTTGGAGTTAATGTTGGACGCAAATTGCTCTGTTTCAATGAGTCCCGTTATTTCTGGGCGTTGTCTTAATGTGAGCGAATTCGGGTACCTGCACTGTGGAGAAACGTGGAAGCGAATGAGGTAACTTGCGTGGAAAAGAGAACGCAGACTTTTTTGTGTAGTACTATTTAACCCATCATTAAAAAGGGGCCCGACCGAAACTGCCATCGTTTGTGTTTTTACTTGGAAAATCAATTAAAGATGCATTGCACAATTCACATAGAAGTTTGGCTTCAGTGTGACAGATGTAACAAAATGTATGCAATGGCGCTCGGACGTTACCTGGAGGAACTAGGCAACAATAGACACAAAACTATTGGCTAGCCCTGATAAACTCAACCAGCCATTTGGTTCTGGAATGTTGCATGCCAGCAGCAGACTCTAATTGTGATGTAAACAAACCAACCTTCCATGTGTTTGTAAACAGTTAAAGCAATTAAAAGCAGCTGTGATGGCATAGTTTCTTGGGAACTTTATTATACGAGTGTTACTGGGTGTTTTATTAAGTACATTTTTTTAATTTCCCCATTTAAAAACTTTCAGTTAACAGTGGTATACTTACGAATATCAACAATATTCTCTTGAGACCCTCTTTAAAAAAATATTTTAAAATCGGTTTATATTTAACTGAATGACTGATGTTAGTCAACAAAGATAGTCACTAACACGATCTATGCTAAAATACATAATGTATACGGTGGCTTGACCATCTATATTGGTTTCTTATGCAGTGCAGTGTTCCAGGAATTGTTCCAGTAAAGTTGATTGGAATGCCAGTGACCAGAATGCTGAACTGCGAACTTGTAGAATTCAGGACCGGCTGTAGATTCTCATGCTTTCCCTTTAATTCCTATTAAAGCCATTCAATGTCTCTGGTCAGGTTATTAAGCTGTTCTTTGTAGAGTTATTCGGCCGGTTTAATTTGCTTTGAGGAAAGTGGCTCGAAAGCTTTAATGAAAACTCCAGCTTGCCGCATCGCCGCTGGTGTCCACACGTACGCACGCCCAGCCCTGATACGGTGAGGGAGAGGGAAGCCGGCACAGATCGCCGGGTGATGGAAAGGGGGTTGGGCAACTCTCGCGTCATTTTCAGTGGACTAAGGCGCGTTGGGTGTGGTGTTCGCAACGCACAGCGGCTTCCTAAACCCTGGCCATGTGTTTTTGTGTGTTCTCCGGGGGGGTGCAGTGGGTAGTGGAGAATGTAAGAATGTTGGTCGCACCCTTTTCCTTACTGTGCTGTTGCTGGACGACTGAATGAGTGGCCTTGAATATGGGACAGCGTGACCATGAGACCCTGTGGAAGTTTGTTTAGGTTTGTTTTGATGGGGAGAGGAAACTGAGCGGTTTGCATCACAGCGCTCTTGACACTTGTCCTCTTCATATTCGCTTCTCCTCGCTTGCTGCACACATGCACGCTTCCGTACTATTGGACTGATCACAAAGGGGGATCACCAGCATTATGGTGACTAACAGTTTTAAACAGACTTAAGTTTAAAACAGTCAGGAAGAGTATGTCCCTAAGCTGACCATTCAGACTGTGTATTGTTGTACACTGACATAACTGTGCAGAGGTGTATGTACATTAGTCTGGGTTGATTACATTTTTTTTCTCCCATTTTTATAAATTAAAAAGGAACGTTTAAACCATACTTTAGAAAAGTCTTTGGGGAATTGAATCTGTTTTTTGATGGGGAAACGCCATTGGGTAAATGGTTGGTTTTTGTAGTTGGTATCATGATGGATAATATACCTGATCTCAGAACTGAATGTAACTTTATTTTCTCATGTTTGCTGAACATCGGTGTGAAGCCTTGGGTAAACAGTTTGTTTCTGCTGGCCTGTTACCTTATGAGTAAATATACCTACACCGGTTTTTGTTTGACAGGGAGAAGGTGCGCGATCCGTCCCCCTATCCGGTCATGTGGGCTTCGACAGCATGCCAGACCAGTTGGTCAACAAGTCCGTCAACCATGGCTTCTGCTTCAACATCCTCTGCGTGGGTGAGTGGGTCCGACGGCCTCGATCCCGTCAGAAACTTCGGTCTCTGGCATTTCTATCTGTTTGGGAGGGATGTGGGTGGGTGGGTGGGTGACTGGGTCTGGCTTACATCAATGCACTCGATACCCAGTTCCCTTTGGGGCATGCCCAGTTACGAAGCTCCACTCATTTTAAAGCTGTGTCTCTGGTTTGGAATTGACCGTTCAGTTGGGTTGGAACTGACTTCCTTGCATTGCTTTTATTTCTGCCTGAGATTAAATGCTACTTAGTTAGTAGTATATTTGTCTTTTATAATAATTTGAATTGTATATGAAAGTTTCTTTTTTTTTTCCCCTGTCTAACTTGAAAACCTAAATACAACTTGTGTCATCTTGCAAAAACTGTAAGTAATTTAGAACAATATTCTATAGTTGAGAGGCCATGGTTTAATCTATATTTGAGTGCGTTTCTCAAAAATGCTATTTCTGGTACCCTGTATTATAACAAGGACGTTAAAAATATCGTTTGTATGAAAAAAAAAAAAAGTCTCTGTATCCATGGCAACCGAGAGGGTTGGTGGAGTGGGCGTTAAAAACCCAGTGAAATCGCGTCCCGTAAAGTGGTGCAGGAAGTCCACTGCGCACGGCCTTCCAAAACAGGGCGCCCCCCATGAACCACAAAGAGGGACTGCAGGGATTCCTCTCTAAGAGGAGAGAGAGATCAGCTGATTGCCCTGCTCCTTGTCCACAACTCACCCCTCCCATTACCGGTCCGGTTTGAAAGGAAATGGCGTAATTAGTTCCGTCGTTAGCAGAGGATGACCTGCCCTAACCCAAAGGTAACCCTAATCAGTGTTGAGGCCAGAGCCACCACCTTCGAATACAACTGACTACTTGTTGGTTTTAGTTGGCTTTTTCAGTTTCCTCTGCTTTTGAGGAACAAAAGGATTTTCCTCTTTTCACTTAACTCCAAAGCTTTGAAAAAGGATATGCAAGCAATGCTCTTTTGGATGCTTTTGGTTTGCTTTGAGGCTTAAGAAGTAACGTGGCTCGGTGATTGCGAAGTGACTGGAACGTTCACAACGAAGTTACCCGGAACGAGTAGATGTGTGTGACTTGTATAAAGCTCATTAATGCAACGTTAGGACTTTGTTACTCCCTTTAGGACCCGAGTTGGTCGTCCGCCAAACAAAACTTTCCGCTCCTGCCAAGTTTGGAGGGGTGGGGGCAATTCCCGCATGAACCATTGGTATGAGATCGCTATAGAAACCTGTCAATGCTGACCCGAGGTGGAAATGGGAGGAGAGAGCCTGGGTCCTGACCTCCCTTAAAGCTGTCATTTTGTTCCTTTTTGGCGGTCGCTCTGTTGTCTAACACTGCCTGCCCCATTTAAGCAGAAGGGTGACATTGAGACCAGAAATATGCAGTCTCGAGTGCTGACAAAACGCAGCGGTGGAAGTGATCGCTCTGATTGGATGGCGGTTCAGACTCGCTCTTTTGGCAGCTGCCAGTCTCTCTCAAGGCTTGTTATGACACTCTGGTTTCTTTTGGACGTTGACTGATCACATTTTTTCTTTCAATGAGATATTCTCCAAAAAAAACCAAAGTAGGCCAGAAGAACAGCTTGGTTTAATACTACTGATGACTCGTAAGTGACTGCATGAGTGATGTTCTTCAAGACCACTCTTGGCAGTGTACCATGTGTGGGATGAAGATCTAAATCTCAGCCCAGTTTTTATTTAAATGCTGCAGAATGATAGGGGTTAAGTGTGTTGATTTAATGTGTAGGACGTTTGTGGTTGACAGTTTCTGCATTTCCCAGGAGAGACGGGTCTGGGGAAATCCACCCTCATGGACACCCTGTTCAACACCAAGTTCGAGGGGGAGCCCACACAGCACAACCAGCCCGGTGTGCAGCTCAAGTCCAACACCTACGAGCTGCAGGAGAGCAACGTGCGCCTCAAGCTGACCATGGTCAACACCGTGGGCTTCGGCGACCAGATCAACAAGGAAGACAGGTGATTCTCACAGCACTGTGCGAGCCTCTCTTCTCCTTGCCTTAAGCGCGACGATGTGAGCGTTAACGCTAACTTCGCGTTGCCGTGCTCAAGGGAGCTAACGGGGAGACTAGCGTTGACCTCCATGTCCCTCCCTGCAGCTACAAGTCCATCGTGGAGTTCATCGACACCCAGTTCGAGGCCTACCTGCAGGAGGAGCTGAAGATCCGGCGCACGCTGCACAGCTACCACGACTCGCGGATCCACGCCTGCCTCTACTTCATCGCCCCCACGGGACACTCGCTCAAGTCCCTGGACCTGGTGACCATGAAGAAGCTGGACAGCAAGGTAGGGTCCGGCTTCACGATAAACTCCTCCTGGGCAGATTTTGTTTTTAATCACTAGCATTACGCTAACCGGAGGCCAGCGTTAAATACTCTAGTATTTGTCACATTCAATCCCTTTTAGGTTTTCTCCAATGTCAATACTTTTTTTGTGTGTTGTTTTATTTTCTTTCTGTTTTCATCAAATAAAATGAGTGATGCACTAATAGAGAACTGTTTATAGACCCTATTCAGTGACCTTTAAGTGTGGGAGTGATGGCAGCTTCACTGCCAGAGCACATTCCAGTTACTTGCTAATGATAAATGTCTGTCTTATTGGGGTTTTTGTTTGCGCCAATGTGGTTCTATCCATAGTGCTTGTTGGCCAAGGCCAAATACTGCAGATTAATGGCGTCCCTGGTTCCGCTGTGTTGCGCTGCAATGACCCTTTTGTTTCGCGGTCCGCCTCCTTCTGGGGCTTTCCGCTGCGTGCTTGGAGCAGCTGTGTACACACGAGCGGACGGCCACCCGCTCTCCCCACCCCGGGGAGGGGGCACCCGCTCTCCCCACCCTGGAGGAGCCTCATGCCCTGGCTTTTGGTTTTATACCTCTTATTTATTTCTTAACCTCAAACTGTTCTGTAATTCAGGGAGGTGGTGAGTGTGTGCAGGAGTGTTCAGTCCAGGTCTGGCTGATGGAGGGCCCTGCTTCTGTGATTTATTTTTATTTATTTCCCCCCCCCAATTCACCTCAACTATCATTAATAACGTCTGTCTGTCTGAGAGCATCCTGCCCTTGCTGTCATGTAGCAGTTTAGGCTATAAAAATAGAATATTTTAATCCGTTTTTTTAATAAGGTACATTTTATATTTAACAAATCATAACAAACAAATCCCTACGAGTCACAGTATTAAAGCGAGCTTTCTTCATTCCTTTTGGAAAAACTGAAACAAGACCTTGAGTTTCTTGTTCTGAACTTTAGATAGTAGTATCATCGTTTTGTCAGTGTTTGTTCGGTGCTGAATTAAAAATAGTTTGCAGCAGGGCTTCTTTTTGATTAAATGGTTATCATCACATGCTTTACTTTGGAGGGGGGGGATGATGCAGATCTTTCAGCTGGGAGATTAAATAAGATTTCTGCTTTTGTAGCTTTAGGGATATTTCTGTTAGGGTTTTGAAAGGGATGAGTCTGTTTCTGCCCGGTCGCTCTCTGGATGTCTTTGCAAAAACTGACGGACTCAGCCCTGGGCTCTTCTCATCATTAAATCACGACAGATTTCCACGACAGGCTAGACGTGGGGAAGGTTCACGATTAGATTGCGGACTGTGTAGCATGTGGCCCAGACACAGGCTATTCAATACACCGCCAATTAAAAACAGGGTGTGTTTTTTTTTTTTTTTTCTTTCTCCTTTTGTTTTGTTTTTCCTTTCCTTATGATGTGGTAACGCAACAGACGTCCCACTGGATTCTTCGTGGTCTAAGCGGCACAGGTCCGGGTCTCTTGTGTAAATCTGTGTGGGCCCTTCCCTGGCAGGTGAACATCATCCCCATCGTCGCCAAGTCGGACGCCGTCTCCAAGAGCGAGCTGGCCAAGTTCAAGATCAAGATCACCAGCGAGCTGGTCAGCAACGGCGTGCAAATCTACCAGTTCCCCACGGACGACGAGACGGTGGCGGAGATCAACTCCACCATGAACGTACGTACTACACGCCTCCTGTTGTAACTCTCATTTGGACCGCTACACGGCCGACGGAGCAAAAGCTCTACCTGACCCGCTGTGGAGCTTTTCGTTTCTTATTAGATTTAATTACCGGGGTGGTTAGTTGTGGCTATTTTTGCTTGATTACTCTGAGTAAGTGTGGGGAGGGAAAAATATACGTGTAGGGTGAATGTGTGACAAAAGAATATTAGATGAGAAGCTGGGTTTATTGAATTTAAGTTAATTGGGCTAGGCCATTTCTGTTATGTGCTTGACAAACTATACGTGGGAAAAGAAAGAAGGGGAAACTTAATTTTCTATTTTATTAATTTTTTTTGTGAATGCAGTGGTTTTGCCCAAAACCATCTGTCCAACATTCCTCTGGTGTCAGGAAATGGAACCACTAAGGAAGCAGAGGGTCTGATCAGTGTTTAAAACAGGAAGTGCTGTGTGTAAAACAGGAAATGACAGATGAGTGTAGAAAGAGCCTGTGAGTGGTAGTGGATGATTATTTTTGTTCAGAAAAAGAAGGCGCACGCACTGAGTTGCAGGCTAAACTGAATTCAGTAAAGAGAAAGCTGCACACGGTTTCTCCAAGTTTAATAATTTTACATGATTAAACTTACTGTTATGGAGAATGTTTTCCTCTCTGTTATGCATTGTAGAGAAATCCTCAAATCCAAACTGGCTTTATTTCCTACAAATGACCTAGCGCAAGCATGTCTTTGCAAACCATTTATAGGAAATTTAGGAAGAGAAACTAAGGTAACTTCGGCAATACACTCCTTATCGTGCATTCGTTTCCTAGGATGTTTTCCGTCTTTATGAGAAGAGTCGGCAGGGCCCCCTGAGTGCATGCGTGTTTGACAGCGAATCTTGATGTCTGTCCCACAGGGACACCTGCCGTTCGCCGTGGTGGGGAGCACGGAAGAAGTCAAGATCGGGAACAAGATGGTGAAGGCGCGCCAGTACCCCTGGGGAACGGTTCAGGGTAAGCAGGCCGTCCCGCCCAACGGGGGAGGAAACCAGAGGCTCGTTCAGTTTGTCCGTTGGGTGCAAGGAAACGTTCGGCCTCTGCGGTACTTGAACTGAATGCGAGCAGGAAGTCGTTTCTCTTTTGGCTCGGCCTCTGGGAAATCTCTGTGCGTGGATGTCGCACGTTAAGGAAATGTGTATAATATCTAAAAAATCTATGCAGGATGGATAAATGAGGACCCCTCTCTTCAAAATAGTTTAGCAAATTCTCAAACTTTTGGTAGAGCCTGGTATTCTTACAAAGTGCTAGGGGAAATGCCATTTCCTGATGGCCAAGCACAATTTACTAATTTACTTATTAAAATTTTGATGGACCCAAGTACACCGGAAGGCGGGTTTATCCAAGTTCAAGGGAACTTTCCAATAAATTGGCATCTGCTGGTGTACATTCAGGACATGCCTTGAAAACATCTACCTCTAAGATAGAAAGCGTTGGGTTTCTTTTAATCCAAACGAAGCTGTTTGAATGACCATCAAAGGTGTCCCGATTGTAGATTGTTGGTGTGTATTGTGCCTCTTGAAGACTTGCATATGGTGGTATAATGTCAGATTGCTGAAGATGTTCTGATTGGCTGCGGTGTTGGCAGCATGCTCTTGACTGGGCGTAGCTGGCTGGTTAGCAGGGGTGGGGGCTGGGGAGGCCCGGGAAATGACACGGGGCACAAATACAATGGTGCTGTCCTGAGGCTCCATCTGACATTGATGGAGGGGGACGCACCCTCTCTTAAAGCCTGCGTGAAGGCACGGGCTGGGCAAAAGCTGTTTGCGTTAATGGCACTGGATTTATGAGGCTGTGCGCGCGTCATTACAGGTATAGCCCAGAGGGCCGCTGATCCTTCTCGACCAGCTTTTGGGTGCGCCGGGTTTTCCGTGTGTGGCGGGTAACGTCACGGGCCCAAACTGACTGGGCGTCGTTTCTGTTTTTTTCCGGCAGTGGAGAACGAGAACCACTGCGACTTCGTGAAGCTGAGGGAGATGCTGATCCGGGTGAACATGGAGGACCTGCGGGAGCAGACCCACACGCGCCACTACGAGCTGTACCGCCGCTGCAAGCTGGAGGAGATGGGCTTCAAGGACACCGACCCCGACAGCAAGCCATTCAGGTGCCCCCTCGGCCTCCCTGCTTTCGCAGCGGTCTTTCAGACGGTTCACCCCGCCCCGGCGTGGGGATCGCTGTGTCGGTTTGCCTTGTTGAAGCGCCGCGTTGTCGGGGGCACCCCGTTTTCACAAAGAGGAGCGCGTGCACGGCCGCAGAAATGAACAGCTCTGCGAAAGCGTCCCGCGTGGTAAAACTGCCGCTTGCCGTTCCAGCCTACAGGAGACGTACGAGGCCAAGAGGAACGAGTTCATGGGTGAGCTGCAGAAGAAGGAAGAGGAGATGAGGCAGATGTTCGTCCAGCGAGTGAAGGAGAAGGAGGCCGAGCTGAAGGAGGCAGAGAAAGAGGTTTCCACTGATTTTTGTCTCGTTCTCGAGCTTCCACCCGTTGTCCTATTCCCTGCGTACTTCGATGGCTGCGCTTTAGAGTGGTAGCTCTTTTCCTTTTGCCCTCGCAACGAGACGTTGACCCCTTTTCTGCTTCTGTTCTCGGCGCCCCGCAGCTCCACGAGAAGTTTGACCGCTTGAAAAAGCTGCACCAGGATGAGAAGAAGAAGCTGGAAGACAAGAAGAAGACGCTGGACGACGAGCTCAACGCCTTCAAGCAGCGCAAGATGGCGACGGAGCTCCTGCAGTCCCAGGCCCAGCAGGCAGGGGGCTCCACCACACTCAAGCGAGACAAGGAGAGGAAAAAGTGAGTATGGCCCTTGTTAGCGCCCCTATCCATCCCTGGGAAGCGTAGTCTGTTTTGGAATGGCCCGGCGCACTGCGTTATCCCTGATGTCACACTTCTCCCCTTTGTTCACTTGGCCATGCCACTTGCACAAAACTAGTTTGACACCCCTGCATTTAAAGGAGCTTTGTACGGGCGCTTCATTTGGTGAGTTAGGGAGCTGAAGTGTTCACACGGATGTCTGCATTTGCAGGGTTTTCTCCCGAGCCCCACCCTTTACATTTAAGATATTGTAGGCGATAAGCAATTCCATCAGATCGTTTGAGAACGAGACTTTAGTCGTCATTAGATATGAGCCCCTTCTGAGCATGCAGAAATCGATTTGGCGAAAATCAGTGCAGAGTAAAAGCGATCCTATACTGCCAGTGTATTGGTCCTTAATATTCGAAAGCTAATTATTATTGTTCTTATAATATGGATTACATACAACATACAATTTCCCCTTTATTAATGCATTTCAGGTTTCAGCTGTGGAACCCTCATACAAGGGACTGATGTTACCCTTTTGAATGCGTTAAAAATAAGACGTGACTCTCAATTTTTATTTTAGTTGCCTATTTTAGAGTTAGTAATGAGATTTGAATGCATTTTTAATGATTTTCAGGGTTTTTCTGATAGGGTGATATTCTGTAAATGTCTTTACTTGTTTGAAGCCAAAGAGAGGAACCGGAATGTCTGGGACACACTAACCCTATTGGTCTCCTGCGCTCTCCGCTTAACTTTGAATTGGTGCGATCCGATTGTCGTTCAACGCGTAGATCCGATTTGACACAGAATCGTCGTCTGCCGTCATGAGTTCCGGTGTTTATGTAAATACTGGATGCCGGCATGAGTGAACACGTGTTGGTCAGGTTAACTAGCTCAGAAGACGTTTCCCCTACTCTCCACACTCATTTGATTGGTTTAAAGTTTTATTTAAACACCAAAAATAAAAAAAGGCCATGTCTTGACATTTATTTTAATTTTTTTAAATATCAATAATAATTTATCAAACAATAACACTCAGGCCATTCGGATTATAATAGTAGAGCGATCTCTTACATATACAGATGCAAGCGGTCATAAAAGTGAAGTGTTGCTGCCACAGCCCTTTGTTCCCCTCCTGCTGACTCTAAACATTTTCATGCAAATCTGTCGTAGTTGGTGGGATGTTGGCGGGCCTTCTGACCATCGAGCTCAGACAGGCAACCGTCGGATTGGTGTGCCCCAGGCTTCAAGCGTAGTAGCGGTCAACGGGCAGTCTTTGACGTGCATTGGAATTGATTGGTGGCGTTGCCAATCCAGGCGCAATCAGCTGCATTGTTAAGCGTCGTATCTCCCATCATGTTGGTTAGTCAGAGCTATATTAGGGCTTATTTGGAGGGTCTCTGCGACCCTTCTTCCGCTGTCCCGTCCTGATTTTTGCCCCATCACTTGGGTGCCAGAGAGACGGAATGTACATGAACTGCCATGATGTTTGCCTTTTTAAACTTCAAATCAAATCAAACGAGCATGTTTTTTTCACCTTCGTTCACCCAGTGTCAGAGGGTTGCTGGTCCCAACATTGAGTTCCCAATATGTGCTGAAAGTCAATTCATTTTTGTATTGGACTTGTTGTGTGTTTCATGCGCACACCACATTCTTAAATGTAACCCTAAAACATATTTGCAAAGCAGTCGCCCTCCGGCGGCGCACAGTGTTTGGTCCACCAGCAGCCAGATGACGAGCGCCTGGTACATTTCTCGTGTGCTGTCCCGATTTATCACGGATCTGCCGCTTCAACCCTCCCGGTCATTGGGTGACGTGTGTTTTCTGTTTTCCAGTTAACCCCTTCTCCTGTTCACTGCATGCTGCATGAGACCTGACCCTGTGCTGGTAATGCTCCTTCACTCTTCCTCCACCAGTCCCACCCATAGGTTACGATCACCACTCACGCCTTCAGTAGACTTTCCAGTCCTTTTGTGTTCATCTTAAGACTGAGTGAGCTGTCCATTGAATGTCATTTATGTAAATGTCCATTGATAAATTTGCCATTGGTTTTTAACTTGGAAAACTAAATTTATTTGAATGAAAAATTATTCTTTCTACTCATCTTACTTTTCCACTGAAATCTTTTTTTTGTTTTGTTTACTTTTACTTTTAGTTTTTTAAAGTGAGGATTATTCAGTACTTGAATGCGCTAAATAAACAGCTTTATGCCTGAAAAAAGCTGGATTGAGTTTAAGAAAAAGAGAAATTTTAAACGCAAATGTGTTGATTTAATAAATGTTGTTTTTTCACACCGTGCACAGCTTGTAGAAAGGGGGTGAATACTTTTCCAAGGCCCTGTACCTTTTTATAATATTTAGATGGTAGGGAGGGGTCTCGTCCCTGGAGCTCCTTTACTTTAGGGTACCAGAGGAGGATTCGGCCCGGCGGCCTCTAGCTGATGCCAGGCACAGAGTATATTATCCCCCCCCCCCCGCCTCGCTGCGCCAGTCGCCTTCCAGGATCTGCAACTGTCTGTTGCGGTACCGTATGACTCTGCTCCATAGACACAGGACAAAAGGCCATTCACACAGGGACTTCCACAACAGGGACCCTCTTTGTCTCCTCCCTCCCCTCCTTTTTTGGCTAAGATTAAGTTGTTTACCCATGCAGAGCCTGGCTCCACCCTCACTCTTCCACATGGTGGGCCCTTGTCAGGTGAATTATTGATGCGTCTTTAGGAGCGCCGCTTTGCAGCACAGTCACCTCCCTAACATGAGTAAAATAAACGCTGGCCTGCCGTCCGTGTGCAGTGGACCTCAGTGGGAATGAAGCGTAATTCGCCTACAGCAAACGCAAAGGATGAGCCCTTTCTTCACCAGAAACTGGTGGACTTGAAGCCTTATTTTGACCTAACTAAATTAACATTTAGCATTAGGTTTTTGAATTTCTTGGTCCAGGATCTGCCATTCTACACTGCAGTGTAATTGTTTTTTTTTTTGTTTTTTTTATGCAACTGGTGGCCAACACAATAACCAAAATGCAACAATATTGGTCGAAAAGCCATAATCCCTTTGCAAGCATCGCATTCAATGGCTTCTCATTTACTTTTCAGTTCTGAAGAACAAACCAGTTGCATGTTTAATAATACAGATGGCTGTTACAAACATTACTGTGTGCTTCTTATTTTTTCGGTAATTGGATTTTCCATTGGATTGTCCGTGGAAAGCATTAATTGTCCTTCTCTTTCGTCTTCCAGTTCAGGCTTCCTGTAGAAAGTGCTGCCTCAAGCAACTGTGAATGAGTTTGTCCACCCATCCCTCCCCAGCCCCGTTCCGTCCCAAACGCACACAAACCTGTCTGCTCATGCAGCCAGACCTAACTGGGACCGGGACTGTTGGCTTTAATGCATCCCTTTTAAATGTGTTGTTAGTTTTCGGGAAGCCCTATTTAAAACAAAAATTTAGAACAAAGACGTTTTGCTGCCTTTTTTGGAGTTGTGTCCCTGTTCTGCATGTGTTCTGTGTCTAAATCTCCGGGGCTTGAAAGGCCTGGCCTGATCTGGTCAATTAAAATAAATTGTAGAGCAGTGGCCGACTGAACACCGTACACCTGCCGCAAACGGTGTGGCAGAAACTTTGATGGTTTGTTTTGGTTTCAGCATGTGTAGCATGTGTAGCATGTGTAGCATTGGTTCTCCCTAGCCACTGCCAGCCGTACCTCATTGTTGCATGTCAAACCTGTGGCAAGCAGAAGGATGAATGCAAAGCTTATACTTTGGCACTTGTGAGTTAATTGTGTTCCCCCACCATGTCTCCAAGGCGCACACATTTATATACAAGTACAGGTTCAGCTAACCGTTCCACTGGTTAAGTTGATTTAAAGGGATCAGTTTTACATTTGTATTAGTGTTCACGCCTATTTAAAAGCAAAATAAAGAGAAATATACATTTTTAAAAATCTTAATCGTTGCCGAAATTGTGAAAATTTTTTTACGGAGGCAGGGAAATAAGGTTGTGTGTGTGTGGGTAACAGACTTATTGGTATTGTGGTATGTGGCATCATAATTCATATTCTTCCTGTGTAAATTTCAGACGCACACTTAATGACTTAATTTTCAATAACTTGCAAAGATAACCTTAACCTCAGTTTCAGTTCCGTCACTGGTTGCATTCTCATTGCTAGTCATTGTGGACTGCAGATACAATTCTCATATCCATGACTGGGGTATAAGGGATTTGTCTATGTATCTTTGAGTACATAAATGACTCAATGTACATACAACTTGTAACTATTGAAAAGGCTTAAAGTAGACCTTGAGATTAATTCAATATTTAATTTAGAAAAGAAACATGACTAGGATGTCCTAAAGATGCCCTTTATGTTGACATGGGTCATCCTCATATGTTTCGGTATACAGTTATAGGGCTTAAGCAGTTTACAGCCGGTGTCCCTGGCCTGTCGGGGCGGGGGTAGCTAGTGATAGGAAGGCAGTCCTTTCCCCTGCAGAAATGCTTAGGGGGGCTAGTTTGGGCTAACCTGTGGCCTTCCTCCTTTAGTACCCCTGATCACTGCTGTGCGCGTATAAACTCCTTGGTTCGTCACTGAAAAGTAACGGAAGTTTTTTTTTTTTTTTTTTCTTTCATTAAAAAACAAAACGACCCAAAAAAACAAACAGGCCTTGGCTGTTGGGGTGGTATGATCCAAAGGCAGAAGAGAACGAGGGTGGGCCCACCCTAGCACAAATACTGATAAAGAACGTTCCATAGAGACGAATCAGATGGCCATCTCAGTTTGGTGTTTAATCACAGTACAGTGACGTCTGCTGATGATGTAACTAAAGGATTTGCTTTATTTCCCCCCCCCTAACGTGTGTGTGTGTGTGTGTGTGTGTGTGTGTGTGTGTGTGTGTGTGTGTGTGTGTGTGTGTGTGTGTGTGTGTGTGTGTACCCCAGTATGGCTCCACTGACGAGTAATAGATTTGCATAAAGTAAATCATGTTAAATGTAAACTGCTTCACAAAGCCAATTCCCGGAACTGGCCATAAATATAACTGTAATGCACCACAGCAGTGGGCAGCTCAGTTGGTACAGCTAAAGCGTTGTTACCCAATGATTCAAGTTAAAATGTATGAACTTGGAATTGGCTTGGCAGTGTAGCCTGATTAAAATGCTAATTGAATGTAGTCGAGTTTATTTTCCGTCTCTGCTAATACTACTATATGTGTATTTAAATGTAGTATTTTCAAGAGCCAATTTAAAAGTTGACTTTCACGCTCTTTTCACAAATTTAAATGTTTCCCCCTATAATGTTTCTTTTGCTTTCATTAAGTCATCCGGAAAGCTGCTACTTATTTAAACAGTTTTGTAAAGGTCTGTGATAATGGCTAAGAAACTCCAATGTTCTGAGCTGTGAGGGGTTCCACTGTTTCCATGCCCACAGGTACTGTTGCACTCGCTGCTTGGTCCTCTCTTGTAACCTGCATCTATTTATTTTTTTCCCTCTCTCTCTCTAGCTTCTTTTAGTATGTCTTGGCCATGCACCTGGAGAGAGGATTGCAGTTCTCACAGGAACTAGGCACCAGTTTCCTTTGCCCCCTGTCCCTCACCCCACCAGCCTTTTTTGGTTTTATTTTGTTTTAAATTTTATTTTATTTTTATTAAAAATTGTTGCTGTTTTTGTCCTCCCTGCTGAACATTGCCGTATGTGAACCTCACATGGTATTTTTGACCAGCCAAGGAGGCAGTCATTAGGTTGGAGAGCTGCATGGCAACCCATAGCTGTGCCCAGGACGTTTTGTCGGGGTGGGGGGTCAGTATGATTATTACTGTGATTTATTATATACCGAGCCACTATTTACATTTTACTTTGTTTAGAATGTTTGAGAACCACTTTTCCTTGAAGTTGGAACTTCGTTGACGACCACATCTACTTAAATCTCCTCTTTTTGTGTGGTTTTAAATAGTTTTTATTAACTAAAACCTCCAGGAGGCTAGTCGGGTATGGTTACTACCAATTTGGTGCATGTGGATGCATGCCTTTCTGTTGACGTGTCGTCTTGTACAGAATCGAACAGGTTTCAGTTTCGAAAGACGAGCAACCTTTTTTTGATTAATTTTTTTTGATTTTGATTTTTTTTTTGATTTTTCACGTACTGGTACTCACTTTCGTGATGTCTGCAACCGGGCAAGCGCCGTCCTGTTTGTGGTCGACTGAGGCCCACCAGCCCCTTTTAAACATTCTCCCGAGGTCACGGCCTAAGATTCCCAACAAGGTCAACGCTTTGGACATGCTGCTGAAGCAGTTGCGAGCCTTGCGTGCAGCGTTGCATTAGTGCGATACCGGCCACTAGCGGTAGAAGAATGACACTGTGACTTCCAAAGTGAACCTTGAGAAAAAAACCTGTATTCCGTTTAAACAAACGATAAACAAAGGGAGAACTGGTAAAGCCACAAGGAGCCCTGCAATAAAACATTTTTGTGGAGCGTACCACCATTAAGTTTCACTTGCAACTGTCCTTTTTCATTTATTTTTTATTCCAGTGCTAAATGTACAGAACTTTGTGGTAAACGCATGCATTTTTATGAACTGTCCCCTATTGTTTACATTGACATTTAGAAATACCATGTAGGCCACATACGGTACCCTATGTTGTAAGATATCAGATTCCTCGCACGTGCTGCTGGCACATGTCCCCCACACACTGCCTTTTTTTATTTTTTAAACTGCTCCCCACCGCCCCAACCTGACAATGTTACTTTCTTTTTTAATTTATTTTGATTTGATCTTAAATCTTCTGGATGTCATTGTTTTTTTCCTTTCCATTTTCTTCTAATGTATCTGCCCCTGCTGTATGTTTGCTAAGCAGTAATCACTATACAAATTTTGCTCAACACTTCTGCCAAATATTACAATGAAAGCTACTGCTTTACAGTATCCTATTTATGGTCACTAAGAATGACTTGAATAAATGCTCTATGCATTTATGTAAAACTATAGCTAATTATTTTGTGTATTGATATGCTTTCTAAAGTGGATGACTTTCCAGTAACTACTGTTTGAGGGGGAGACTTCTTTTTTTTTTTTTTTTTTTTGTGTGTAAAATTCATGGTGTCATATTGTCATTACTGAAATGTATACCCTCTATGCCAAATGCCCCTATCTGGTTAGTACCCCTACCCAACATAATTGGCATGAGAAATATTTTATTGTAGTACAATTCAATTGGTGTAAGTTTTCAATAAAAGGATTTTAAAAAAATTGTTCTATACATAAAAGCCTACATACTTGACAACATAACATGAACCATGAAGAAAAAAGGGGGTTCCACAGGAGTGCTGCTGAGATCTTCAGTATGCCAAAAAATAGTGCTTGTTGTAAAGCGAGAACTTACAAGAGAGTTCGATAGACCAGACTTATCGTACCTTTTGTGAAATCAGAAGAACAATATAATCAACAAGTCCAAGGCACTCATTTTGGATAGATGTGTCTATAATGGGCAAAAACAATGTGATTATTACATTGCTGTGTATTAAAATGCTTGGGGGGGTCTAGAAATTTTTTTACAGCAACGCAAAGCTGTGCTCATCCTTTGTACCAATCTCTTGGCTAAACAACAGAGGACACATAATAGACAAGGTAAGGACACTGGAAGCAAGTAGAAAATGCTGGTATGGCAGCTTCAACTGTATCCTGACGAAAACACTGAAGCGTAAATGTATCTGTAAATCTGACTCATAAAACTAGAGCAAACTCCTTAAATACTGTATCTATTTTAGGAAACTGATAATCTTAGTTGCGTGTAGTTGCGTAAAATGTTTTTAAAAGGATAGGGATTGATAGTGTGAAAACAAACTTAACTGATAAAATGAGTTGGTTAGAAAGTGGCACATGAACTCTAGAGTTAACATGGTATCAGCGGCTTGAACAAGGTAATTAAGCTGGGTTTTCTGAAATGTGGGACCACAGTTGAAAAAGACACTTGATAGCATGAGTCCGTAGCCTTGGAGCGAAGAAGAGGTCAAATATCGAGAGGGTCGCAACACGGCGCATCGGATGCTTGATGATTATTGTGGTGCGGGACTAGTCAGTTTCCAGTTAAGAAAAGAGCTACGCGAAGACTTTGGCAGGGCCACCTCAGAGAGAGCAGAAAATCAACCGCAAACTTAAATAAAATTGAGTCAGGTGTTCCACTATAGTGATTAGTTTGGTTATTGTAAGTACGTCCGTACTTTTTTTTTTAACTCACTTCCCACAATACTTTGCGAAAGACGGGGGCCATGCAGTTGTTCCATGCTGACGTTTAAATGTCTACCCTCATGGCTAGCACTGTTGGTAACAAAGTTAACTGTCAGATGAACACCGAGCACCTACCAGTGTGCGTGGATGATTTCCGTCAGTTTTCTGAGAGCGAAAAGCAGTGGTCCGCCCGGAGACAGTTCATTGTTAAGCATGTTGAGGAATTCAAGGCGAAGGAAAACATTGATCAGTTACTGTCGCTGTCCATGGTGTGGGTTAACCACGTCTTCATGAGGTGCAGGTAAGATACAAACTGATACTTTGACGTCTTACGTTAATGTGTCGATAAAATACCGAAATATGTCCATGTCGCTTTAAGATCTTGCATGAATGTTATAGTTAGCTACTATTCTACAAATGAGGATGCCATGAACAAACCTAAAACTTTGAAAGCACAATGCAAGTCGACTTTGTTTATTCAAATCACTTAAATTGATACATAATCAGCTAAATCTATACTTCTTAAAAAGTGAAGCGTTGAAATTGCGTTTTTGTATTTAGAGGGAACGTCATCATAGCAAGACGGAAGTTAGCTTGGATCTCGGCGCGACACTTTCTATTTACAGTCATTGGCACGATCGCCTTAATGTTTTACCAAGCAATGCCTATTCCGTTGACGGATTGTGTATCTGCTCAAAACACCCTGTAAAGGTTGATTAAATATATCGCTGCCCCCTCAGATACTGTGCTCTGAACTCATGTGCGCAATTGCCTTAGTTGCCTTTCAGAGTCTTTTGTGCTTAAATTTAGCAAAACTTTCCCACACCAATGAGCAATTACTTACTTCGGCTGCCAATAATAATACAGACCTCACTGGGTAAAGGTTCTCCACCAACTTACTTAAGGAATTTTAAAACTGGAGGTACTGAATTCGTTAATAGGCAAAAAATGTACATACCTTTCATTTTTTAAAGCTGTGCTGTTTCATGTACTGCTCATTAGCTTTTCACATTTAGTCAAAAACACGATATTCCAATTTTTATATGGAATTTGCACACCATATAAAAGGGAGGATGAAACAAGTCAGTAAAATACTGAAATGTATGGTCTGCGTTCCTAAATGTGACAGAAAAGTTTTCGGTGGTTGTGTTTGACCCTTAACATGATGTCACCTGAGGATCTGATTTTATTTGGCCAATGACGGATGTCCCAGGCAAATTGAGAAATTGGAGATCTAAAATCTGTGTTTTGCTTGGTTTAAACTAGAGCTGCTTTTAAGTTTAGCAAGTTTATTTTATTTTAACAATGTGAGGAAGAGGAAATCTGAATAATAAATATTGGTGAGCATAAAGCTGTTTATAGTGTTGTGCAAAAAGGTGCGTTATTGTTTTAATTTTAAGCAACTTACTCAAGTGAGAAAAGTAGACTACTCACTGAACATGTTGCTGAACAAATGAACACAGGGGAATTTTATATTGTATTAATACTATACTAGTGCATAGCTTCTGGCAGGATGGAACACGTTACAAAATTCCAGCACAGACAGCAGAGGACTTGGTACAAGGGCAATGTGACAATGTCGCCACCGTCTCACTGAGTGTCTGTTACTTTGTGGTCACTGTGAATGTTTTGTGCTGGATTGTAGAATGTATCAACCTGTGAATAAACACAGATGGTCTGACTCGTGCAGCCCTGGAACGGTGATAATAATAGTGAATCTATGGTAAATACATGAATGACGTGTTTACTAAAGATCCTTTCTCTTTTTAGTATTGCAGACAGTATTAAAAGATCTTTCTCATTCACTCATTCTTAACTATCCACATCTTTTTATTATTATTATTGTTGTTGTTAATAATACAGACCTATTAACAGCCATATGGCATTGCCTCTAGGCAATGCGATTCCTAAAAATCTATGAAGAAAAATTAATGATAAAGAAATCTAGCTACCTCACATGCATGTTCTCCAGCAAAATACCCTCCTCCAAGTGCTTTTTCTTACCTGCAATCCTAAACATCCCTTGTGCATTACACTTTTGACCTTATTGTTAGATTGTTTAGTTGCTTACTAGGGCGTTTTTATCCAGAGTTGCAGCCCCTTCATTTTTCCACAGATGCAGGTGGATGCTGAAGCAGTTGTTGCTTGGCAACTGGTGGTGGGATTTGAACCAGCTGCATTCTGGTTATGAGACTGATGCCTTAGCGAATGTGCCAGCCTGCTGACTCTTAGGAGACTACAACTGAAACCTTGCTCTGTCTTTACAGGTATGGGACAGAGTTGATGCAGAAGGTGCTGGAAATGGCAGTAGGAGTGGATGTTGGCGAGATGTTGTCCTTTGAGCTGGTTCCAGGTTCCGAAAGAAAAAAAAGGCAGGGCTCGCCTGAAAGGAGTAAGTCACTATCTGAACTCTTAAAACACACAAATGCTGAAAAATGTATTGTAAAAAATACATGTACATGTAATGTAAAACAAAAAAAAGATATGGTAGAACCCCCATGTACGTCCAGGATGAATAATGTTAACGGTAGTTCATCAGTTTTGACATATCAGGGTTAAGGATTTATTTTCTCTTGATATCAGGTGAGGGGCCTGCAAAGAAGATGCTTGTGTGGAAGTCGGGCTCCCGTCCTCGATTTGAGCCTGTCAAGTTTGTCAGCAGTGGTAGCAGTGGCAGCTCAGATGAGAAGAAATGTGAGGGAGAGGAGACCAGTGACTCCGGTTTCCAGCGCACCAAGGACTTCCCCATGGAAGAAAATGGGGATTGTGATTCCCCTGTCTCAACAGCTGCTCCACCCCTTGAAAAGGCCACAACACCCATTTTGAAGACAAGGCCGTCGGGGGGTCCGGGCGTCACATGCCACGGCTCGGCCTTCGGTCTGCAGGGCATGCCTTCTGCCAGCAAGGATGTTAGAGGCCATAAACCTCCTGAAAAAAGTCACAACTCTGCATCTACTGGCTGTAGTGAGCCAGGGCCCATTTCTCGAGCTACCTTAAACAGGAAACGGAGGCTTATTGCACAAGTGTCTTCTGTAATAGTCAAAACTTTCAAAGACTCCTCGACCGTTGGCGGCACCATCGCGCCAAACTACAAATCTATCCTGAGCCGCAGCATGCAGGCATGCAAAACCAACCCAGAGTACAAATGCGTCAACCTGAAGGATATCCTACCCGAAGACTGGCCCAAGGACAAGGATGTGCCCTCCAAAGGTTACGCCTGTGAACTGAGGTGCCATCATGTGCACCTAGCCACAGGCTACGCGCCCAACAAGAACCGGGCCAAGGACCGGGCGTGTGAGCAGGCAGTCAGGCTCCTCCTGGAGCTGGCGGAAGTGCGTGTGGTGCCTCGCAGGCACGGGCATGCCCTCGTCAATGACATTGTGCTGTGCCAAGTAAGCTCGCCTGCTCCTCGTCTGGCAACGTCCCCCTGTGGAACCGAGGAGAACGGGCCGCAGACAGGGGCCGGCAGGCGGTATGATCCGTACAGCCGTAAAGACGGGACCAAGTTTGTGATTGTGGAGAATGCGCGTGCCGCAGTCTCGATCCTCAACAACTCGGTGGAATTCAACCACAAGAAGATTGACTACCGGTTCGACCCGGTGCCCAACAGTAGCATTTGGCAGTGCAGCGTGTATCTGGAGGACGAGCTGGTGGCGCAGGCTAAAGGGACCAAGAAGAAATCTAAACGCGCAGCCGCTGAGAAGGCCCTCAGGAAACTGAGAACAAACCAGGCAGTCAAACCGCAGGAGCTACAACCAGGCGACCTTACCTCTGGTCAACCAGGCGGCCTTAACTCTGGTCAACCAGGCAGCTGCCATGACCAGAACGGAGGTAGGAAGGAGCAGCTGAACCAGCTGGTTATCCTGGAGAATTCCAGCAATGCCGTATGCGTCATCAATGACACGGCCCAGTTCAACAAGGTTCCTACAGACTATAAGTTTGAGGCGATGTCGGACAACAGCTGGAAGTGCAAGGTGTACCTCGACGGCCAGTTTGTGGCGGAGGCCATTGGCCCCAGGAAGACCGTGAAGCAGGCCGCGGCTGGGGAGGCCCTGGTCAAGCTGAGGCAGACGCAGGCCGTGGTCAAGTACAACATGCACAAGGACTGTGACAAGGACACCGCCATCTCCCGCAACCAGATCCTGGGGTGCTTAGCGGAGGAGACCGAGCGCCAGGAGATCCAGGAGGACAACATCGGCAACCAGCTCCTGCGCAAGATGGGCTGGACGGGTGGCGGGCTGGGCCGGGAGGGGGAGGGCATCGCTAAGCCAATCCAGGTCAAGGAGCAGTTCTCCAGGGAAGGCTTGGGGATGGAGGCGCACCAGCTCAACAAGAGGGACATCGAGGGGATCGTCCGCAGGTACGCCAGTTCGGACCGGGAGGACGACCTTCGCTTCTCCGAGGAGCTCAGCAACGAGGAGCGCAAGCAGATACACCAGACGTCGCAGAGGTACGGGCTGCGTAGCAAATCATACGGCCGGGGCACGCAGCGCTTCCTCATTGTCAGTCGCAAGGTGCCAAAGGAGCAGCTGATTGGCCAGCTCCTACAGGTGGGGCAAGTCGGGAGATACGAGCTGTTGAAACCTTAAGTCTAAACACCGGTCCAGGACTTCTGATTGAATATTTGATGTAGCGACGGTGTTGCATCTCAGAAGTTTGTGTAGCTCAGACAGAACGTTTTTTTCTATTGAAACACAAATTTCACCAGCCTTGTCATGTCTAGTTAATGCATTTTTCACCTGTAAAAATAAATAATTTTAAATTCTCTACACAGGAGAAATTCAATACAAATAAAATCCTTCTTTGTATGCTTGTTGTTTCAAAGATTTTCCCTCGACCTTTCTTGCACGTGTTATCCGCTGTCGCTCTCATCTGCCCTTGTCGATGACATTGTGCTGTGCCAAGTAAGCTTGCCTGCTCCCCATTTGGCAACGTCCCTCTGCGGAACCGAGGAGAAGGGGCTGCACACCGGGGCCGGCAGGCGGTATGATCCGTACAGCCGTAAAGACGAGACTAAGTTTGTGATTGTGGAGAATGCGCGTGCCGCAGTCTCGATCTTCAACCACAGGAAGATTGACTACCGGTTCGACCCGCAGGATGATACTCATTTGAAATGTTTCAGTCCTGCGCTTGTGAGGAAACTACTGTTTTACTTGGAAGAAATATCTTGCCGTACATGACACCACAGACATTTGGTAACTTCCGTCTCATTCCATAAATATTATCATTCATACAAAATCAAACTGCGGAAGAGAAGGAAATGTTAAGGGAAAAAAGGTTCATTTGAAAGATTTAATGTTTTACCTTTAATTGTCCCTTGCTAAAGAAATAGTACACATCGTATTTACTAGCTCCTAACTATATTATACTTAATTTATGCAGCTTGCAAATAAAAAATTGATATTCAGATACATTCTGAATGTTTGATTGAACATAGCTTCCTCAGGATCCTCTTTGGATTACAGTTTGGATGGATGGGAATACTTCCATGGTAGTTGCCTTATAGTTTAAATATATTGTGCAACAATACAAAAAATTCTAAATACGACCAATTCTGGAAACAGAACAGAAGTCTTAAGATCAATTTCTGACTTTGAAGTTAGTCCGATACATCTGTGCCTATACAATGTATAAGCATACCATTTACAACCCTCCCTGCCTTTTGTAAAGTTTTATTTACAAGAGCTGAGAAATTGTACAGGTTTTTTTTTACATGGGTCACTAATGCAAAGTCTTGCCGTCACTCTGAAGTGATGGACTGCCCAAAACGGTACACACAGGGCCTTGTTCATTAAACTGTATTAAAACTACCATTCATAAATAGCCCTTCCCATCGAAGTGGCCTTTACCAGTCAGGGGTCCCCCCCCCCTTGTCTTCTCATCAGTGTCATACTTGATTGGGGAGGGGAAAAAAATAGCACTTTAATCCAACAGAAAACCGTAAGTCATGCAGCGTAAGCATGCAGTTAGGTGCAACAAAAAGAGCATTGAACAGAAGGCAAACCATATCTTCTCAGACCCACTGAAGTCTCTCTTTTTTGAATAGTCTAAGTTAAAATCTGTCAATACAGTTCACAAAGCACCCTTGGAAAGTTCTGAACTTTAACATCACAGTATTCTATTATGATGTGACTGTATATCGTTGGTCTTGGACATCTACACTTCTACGTTAGCAGAAAGCACCGGCAGCTGTAGAAGGAATACACCAGGACTGAAAAAGTTTTGTTAACAAGTGTCTCCGCTGACTTTGCCCCATGCCTCATTTTAAGATTCCTAAGCTCGTCGTCAAACAGCACAGAGGATTTTTACGATACGCACACGCACAGTTACCCTTGTGAAAAGAACATGGGTGGTAGTGACAAACAGCCAGGAAAAAGGTGTTACTGTCAGGTAGAAAGTTACATTTACACTCATTTTTGACAATGTTATCTACTCCATAGGTTGTGTAAAACTAGAGAAATGTGGACGGCCTAACGTGGTTAATAATCATTGCAGATTTTCACACTTAAATGTTGCCCTAGGAATAGAAGGGCACACTGTTCATGACGTGAATATTCACCCATCTTGAATGGATAAAGAAAGCTATTTTATAAAGAAACTGATCTTCGCTACCATTACAAACCAAGTTCAAAAATAAGACCGACACTAAAAACGAGCCAGAAGGATGTGAATTAAAGATCAACTCAAAATAAATTTCTTCACACGCCCTAAAAAGCAGTGCCAGTTACACATTTTTGAACTTTCAAACTTAAAAAACAGGACCCAAAACGTCCTGCAAAATAAGTTATAACCTCAGAACCCGGAAACCCCCCCCAGCAAACACGTGTTGAAAAAACTCCAATGTGTTTTAGAACTCCACAACAAGACATCTACGCCGCTGAGTCAATCAGCAAGATTTTAAGTGTAGAAAAGATTCAACTACAGTTGCAGAAATAGTAAGGGATCCTGCTGAAAAATTTCAAGAGAGGAAATCTGAAAGTAAAGAAACACATATTGCAGGTAACCCAGGTACAACAATGTACTTTTCCTTCAATAAGGTAGTTTTCATCCAGGAGATTCTGCCTGCCTGTCGGGGAAGAGGAAGTGACAACAGCACTACCAGGCAACGAATACAAACTGACGACTACAGAGGAAGATGAAAATGACATATCGGGGAAAAGAAAAAAAGAAAAAAAAGAAAAAAACATGATGTGTATTTATTTTTCATTACACTTCCAAGAGGCCTTAATATTTTTTTTTTCCCTTTCTTCTCTGTTGACTCAAGGCTGAAATAGTGTCCATTCAGTGCGGAAAGCTGCTCGGGGTCAACAGTCGCGCCAGCTCTGTTCCACGATGGCGGAAACCCGCTTCTCATACTCGCGCTTGTTCTCCTGATACAGCTGTGCCGCCTGGCTATTGGCTGGGCTGTTGGGGTTTGGCTCGTCCAGTAGAGACTGAGACACAGAAAATGAGAACGCCAATTAGCGATGCACTCCTTTCACGGCAGAACACAACGCAAGGCCCTCACGGGTAAGCAGTCATTTCATATTGTGGGGGGATTTCACATACCTGTATAGAGGTTAAAATTGAAGACACGTCATATGTCGGACTCCAACGGTTCTGAAGAATGTCCAAACATATGCTACCATCTGCATAAACTGGGGAAGATAGTCAAATTTAATTTCTGATATATTCTGCTCAGCGCTGGAAGCCACCAAGAACAGTGGAGGGTGTCAAGGAAGGATAATAAACATGCATGAACTTAAGAAATCATAACTCATGAGAAATCTAAACATATGGGAGCTGAAAGAAGAACCAAAAACTGGCCCCTTACTCACCATTTGGATGAAACATTTTGGAAACAAAACGGACTGTAGGAGGCTTATTCGGGTATTCCTCTGTAAATTCTATCGTGAGTTTGAAGGTTCCTGCAAAACAAGAGGTCTGGGTAAAAAATGTATTTATTTTTTATCTTAATTTTAATGTACAGAGTCTAAACTTTAGAAATTTAAACGTGTACACTATCAAATAATAAAATAAAAAAATACATTTATAGTGCTATTAATCAGGAGCAAAATCCCAGTGCTTCTGATTATTGCTGTCCCACCGAACATGGGACGAAAACAGGCAGGGGAAAAAACAACACTATGTCTTTGTTACAAACACATTCTTGTCCTTACTGATTATAACAAAAAAATAAACAGTTAAAATACGCCACCTGAAGAAATTGAGTGGTGGATCATTTAAAAAAACCTTAGCAACCATTAGCTAACCTACCAATTGCTAGCTTGCCAGAAGTCTCCATCGACAAACTTGTCAAATTTCCACCTTGGCAGAACTGCCCCAATCAACTGCAAGTGATGCAACTGTGAAGTGGAAATGTCAGGGGGAAGCCGACTGGTGCAGCGCGTCAAAATCATCTGTCCTCAGCTGCAACACTCACTAGAATTATAAACCGCTACTGGAAGCAACTTCAGCACGAGAAATATTCGTGGGGAGCTTCATGAAATGGGTTTCCATGGCCGAGCAGCTGTACACAAGCCTAAGATCGCCATGCACTGCGCTTGGCGTCAGCTGGAGTGGCGTAAAGCTAGTTGCCGTTGGCAGCGGAAACGTGTTCTACGGAGAGATGAATCTGGCAGTCCGATAGACAAATCTGGGTTTTGCGGATGCCAGCAGGACACCACCTGCCCGAATGCAGAATGCCAACTGTAAAGTCTGATGAAAGAGGAATAATGGTCTGGGGCCGTTTTTCATGGTGTTGGCTAGGCCCCTTAGTGCCAGTGAAGAGAAATTTTAACGCTAAAGCATACAATGACATTCTGTGCTTCCAACTGTGGGGCAAAAAGGGAAGGCCCTTACCTGTTGCCGGCATACAACCCAGACCTCAAACACCTTTGAGATTAACTATAACGCCGACTGCGAGCCAGGCCTAATCGCCCAACACCAGTGGCTGACCTCACTAATGCAAGTCCCTGCCTCAAGGTTCCAACATCTAATGGAAAGTGTACCAAGAAGAGTAGAGCCTGGTGTAACAGCAAAGGGGGGACCAACACAAAATCAATGCCCAGGATATTGGAATGAGTTGTTTGACGAGCAGGTGTCAATATATCTCAAGATCAGTGGCAGATAGTGCCTCTGAAAACAGAGGAGGAAAGATTGACACGTTTACGAGGGAATTAAGTGGTTGAGGCTGCTGCTTTCATTTTGGTCACAATTTACTCTGCTGGTATGCGTTCTTAAATAAGGAGGGTCATTGTAATATTTAGGAAGGAAGGTATTGAGTACATTTACCATGTTTAATTTGACCATAAAATTTGTAGAGCAGGACCATCCTACCCCGCCTCCTCACAAAAACCTCCTGTGCTCAAGACAAACAGCTACCTAGCAAGCTAGGGTAAAATTAAATGACATTAACCAATAGTCCTAAATCCAAGCTAATAGCATCATTAATATTAAATACTGATTTTCTCTTTAGGGATATTGTGTTTCTGAATATTACACTGTTCAATTATATAAAATGGCAACTGTGGAATTAAACTGTCTTTCTGTTTTCAAGCTTTACAGTGGCACAAGTGTTAAATTTAGAGGAACTGCAGAAAGCTAGGTTACACTGGAACAGTAAGATCACATTAAACAGTAAGACTATGAAGACTACGGCGATGGGACAGCGTACTGACGAATATGATTATTAATATGATTAAGTATTACAATATATTGAGAATATATAATTAAATATGGCCTTTTCAAATCAAACGCGTTTTACCCAATTCCTTGTTCAATGTATATAGGAAGATGTTTTTTATTGGCTCATTTGCAACCTTTCTAGATAGATTATTTAGCTATACACACACACTATATAAACACGATATCCCTACAAAGGAAATCAGTGGCTATACATCAATGGTGCGATTGGTAACATTTCATTTTATAAAATAACTAACATTAGCCACATAGCCAGCTAACATAGTGTTATGTATCTTTTTATAGCTTGAGGTATAACTTAACATTAAGTCTGGGTTAGCTAGATAAAATAAGACAGCTAGCAACTTTTTAGGGCTGCATAAAATTTGTTGTAATGCAATTAATGCTGGTAATCTAATGAAAAAAGCCATCATCTACCTCCCATGCTTTTAAGACACACTTTCATTTCATTACTCTCTCCTCACTGTTTATTTATAGAAAATTAGGCAAATACGGAAGTCATTTATAAAAACGTAATTAATAATATTTTTTTAAATAAGCACTGCCGTGTCAGCCCTAATAGATAAATGGAGACAGGCGACTGCCTCCCGTTCCCTAGCCCACTCGAATACGCACAGGGTCTGACGGGTGACTCCATATTGGCTGCCTGGGAGACATCGGCATCACAGCATCCCATTGACTCAGAGTGCTACCACATAAACCGGACACCTGAAGACCTGAACATTCCACATAGTAACCAAGCAACCCCATCCACAGCATCTAGTGCAAGTAAATATACACATTTTGTATATTCTTTGCTCTACAGAACATATGACATTGAAGCTATTGTGAAGCCAGAGGATACCAATCATTTATTTGGAACAACAAACAATACAGATAGGGGAAATGTAGACATTTCACCCTTTATAAAATTAACGCCTCTGTATTTCAAAAGCCGCACCAAAGCCTGCTCAAAGCCTATTTTCCAGTAATGTAATTATCACTTATCTTAATTCAAGATTATTTTTCCACACTCACAAGCACAATCCAATTAATTCAGAAATGCATAAAGAGCGACTCCTCAAACGCTATTGCAAAATCTCTGCATTTTGCACTGCCCAATAGCACAAGATACTGTGTCCCCTCCCTTGACAACCCACAAAAACCTCAGTTGGCCCAACGAGACCTGCCGGAATCACTGAGCAGATTAAGGGGGTCAGCCAGCCACACTGTCAGACACTTCCGATGACACAAGGCACCACCTGGTCTCAGATAAACATTGAGTAATGCTCTCTATCTGCCAACCCGTCTCCTGGCATTCTAAAGTTCACTCATTATTCTATTAAGTTCAGACCTCCAATTAGAACCGTGACCTACATCCTGTCGGGGAAATAAACACTTAATAGCCCCTTTAAGGAACATTGGCAGTTCATTTTTAAATAAAACTAAAAGTATTACTGAGCTTGAGCCTAAATCTTGCCTGTAAAAGAATAAAAGGATGCCAGTGCATTCTGTTTTGTGTTAAGGGACCAAAGGATTCACATTCCAACTTACCATCTTCAAAAGGTGTTCCCTCTGGGCTGAAATATTAAACAAAATGTAATTAATAAACATAAGAAATTGTATCTCAAAGGCAAATAGATTAATTACTATTCGCTGTAGCAATTTGGCTTAGTAAATATTGAATTAACTGTTGCAACAGTATAAAGGGTAGTCCTGCTCATAAAAAGTGTTACCGTTTTCAATTAAATATTAGCAATAAAAAACGACTAGCTAGTATGTTTGAATAGAGAAGCAACAGCAAAGGTAACACTTCTATTAGCTTTACAACACAAACTTGGGTAACTGGTGAGACAATAATGTAGGCGTTCGCCATTTTAAATACTGTAAAATTTCCGTTAATAAAGTCGGACGTATACAACCATTCTTACAGGATGACAAAGTTTACTCGTGGGACAAAAATCTAACTCAAAGATCTTTAATAGCTAGCTTGTTCCCTAGCACAAACGCCGAGGAACTACCAATACCGAAAGAAGGTATTTTAATTTGAAGACTACTTACCCAAAAATAACAGCATTCCACACCATGATATTGTTTTCTGAGGGGGCTCCACTAACTCCAGCTGGGGGGTCTTCCTGAAGTCTAAGAAAACAATAATGAAATATATATTCCTCGTTTGAAATTCGGTAATGATACCCCTTCCCTATCCATAAACAGGAGTTACGAACTTTCCCAGCGTAATCCTAACGTAACCGGTCGTAAAGCGCTATGAAACTTGCGTAGAATTCTGTCACAGTGTGTACACATTTTAAAAAGTCGCCATGTTTAGCTTAACAAAACGATCGAAACACCTTTTTACTTTTTCAACAAAACTTACCTTTTAAAGTCTCTCATCAAACGTCGCCTGGCCGGGGTTGACATATTGTTAATGTACAACAAAAAACAAAAACTGAACCATAAGATTTTACTTCCCGATGTAAAGGGACACCGTGACGCTAATTTTGTCCAAATGCTGTGCTACAGAGACGTACTGCTCTCTGTATATTTTCCGAGACAGACTAGCGAAGGACTAAGGACTGTACCACCTACATTGAAAGGGGAGACAGAAAATGCATTTGGTCAACGAAATCATAATTTCTTGAATAAGCGACGCTTACTAGAACACAATTTATATTATTATATAGGTAGTTTAATGTATATAACTCCATATATAACGTAAAGTTGTATAATACTTATAACTGCCGATACAAAACAGATGAGTGATGACTGTTTTGTTACCTGTAATATACAATTTGGGCGCGCATAAGAGGTTCACTCAAAAAAAATAAAAAAAATAAATATACGATTACTTCGCTCACAAGAGGC
>JAOYSI010005218.1:0-13697 GCA_025775065.1 Hiodon alosoides
CCCCTCTGTCTCTCTCTCTCTCACACACAAACACACACACACACACTTCCCCTCTTTCTCACTCTCTCTCACACACACACACACACACACACACACTTCATCTGGGAAAGAGAAACCCACCTGGGTGCTGGCTAATCCTGTGCCTTCACCTGTAAAGCCCTGGGGTTGATTAGGTTGATTCAGAACCTTCCCTAGTCCTGGCATTCCAGCATCCTAATAGAGTTTTTCTACACTAAATTAATAATGGATAACAAGCAGGAAAAATCATACCATTTTGGTTTGTCCAGTTCATCGCAGCAGATACTTTAGGTTCACACACCACACACATTTCTGGTGACTGGTTTCATTTGAACTTAACACTCGGCAGGAGGGGGTCAAAGGTCTAATAAGACAAAAGGGAACTATCACCCTACAGGAAATTTCTCTTCTCAACAAGTCCACACTTGCTGGAAATGAAGGAACCCCCGTTACATTAAGCGTGGAAGTACGACGAGTACAAACATTAAGATGCAAATCACATAGGGGGTTAGCACTTAACCAGGTGAAAGGAGCGGGCCTGGTCAATTGAATTTGACCGAGGTCCACATCTGAAAATTTGAATGTGTGATGGAACTGTCTGAATCCCTCTTAATGACGTCTCAAATGGGAGGGGGGCATATAAAAGGAAAATATAAAAACAAGCTAACAGAGTCAAAGATGTATCGGGGCTAGGACATTAAATGAAGTAGGCAGACCATAAAAACGGTGAGAAGCCGGCCTGGATCATGGGTGATGACTCGTCTATCAGCCAATGTTCACGCAATTCAGTTTAGTGTGGAGGGCAGATCATTAGAAGTTTGTGTGGAGGGCCAAGGAGCGTATCCACAGGGGGACAGAATTCACCCCCCCCCCCCAGCGGTCACAGGGAGACAGAGTGGCCGTGTGGGTGGCCCTCATGTCTGTCCTTTGTTCTCCAATTCAAAAGCAACACCGGGCCCCCCCCAGTTGGGTGACATTTTGGCCCTTTAGATCATCCATTTGAGATCAGTGTCACTAAGGAATGAGGGGGAAATGTATACATAAAATATACAAACATACGCACACGCACGCACACACACGCAGACACGCACGCACACGGCCGGAGAGCAGTGCCCTCCTCGATCTACCTTGACAATTGAAAAAACACGAAAAAACAGACGTCTACAGCACAAAGACCACGGAGAGAATGACATGCCAGCCCAGAAGCAGAGTTGTGGGACCAGCACCATCAAACCCATGTGCTGGTTCTGTTTCTGAAGTACTTTCAACAACCCAACCACAGCAGGAACCATTCTAGTGAGCCACTGGGACAGTATAAATCACCACCAGTGTTGTAAACTCAACTAAAACCTATATAACTAACATTGACAGATTAACATTGACCTTAACAAACAAACACAAAACAACGAAAAAATGCCACACACACACACACACACACACACAGACACACTATACAATCCGTGATGTCAGCATTGAGGAAAGACCTCTCCGCGAGCTCGATAAGACCATACGTGAAATGGAACTCGCAGAAAGCCAGTGACGTCACACTACCCAACATCTGGACCAGCGCAAGGCTATATTCCCTACCCACCCGGACGATAAAACTGAGCAGTTTTTTTTTTTTTTTTTGGTTTGTTTAGTTTTTTAAAGCACGTCGGGAATCAGGCAGTGTGGTCCGATTTTCACTATGGGTGAAAAAAATCACAGCACTCACTATGTGAGGTGTTATATACTTACACTACGGTAAGTATACTCAGTACTGAAACTGCCGTTTCAACAACGGTAAGAAAATAACTTCCAGGTCTAATGTTAAATCGGTGGGAGCGGGTGAAAACATTTTGCCCCGTTAAGCTATAAACGCCAAAAGGGAGATCACCCTAAAACTACATTTTTGCTCAGTGGGTAATCTGGGAATGTGGGTGATGAACCGCTATTACGGCTCGTGCCCCGCCGTTGCCATCAGAAAAAAGAACCAAGAAGATATCAGTAGGAGCGCATGACCTGCTTCATTAAAACCAGTCGCTTTCATACCCTTTTCAGTCTGGAAAAGATCACATTACAATTCCTCCACAGTTACCAGTTTATTTCAAAGGCATCCTTCCGATTGTACATTTTCACAACTTGCGTTCGTTAGGAAAACATCTTTAGCCTACATTTAAAATGAACGATTACGGCCGAGTTAACGTGTAAATGTATTTTATCCTGACACATCTAAATTAAAATATATTCAAAAGTGTTTGATCAAAGGTTGCCTGCAGTTCATCGTCATATCGTTCCGTTGTGCACGTGTCAAAAGTGCAGTAAATCAGCGTGTCACGCGGTATAGGTTTAAAGAGATCACTCGGATGTGAATTATCTAAATAACGTACGGCTAATTCATGTAACGTCCTCTTTTTAATAACAGACGATATGTGTTTTTTAAAAATGTTTTATTTGTATTGCCAATGTTTGATATTTCGTTACTTATTTACGTTACTACTCGCTACAGTCTTTAGAGAACCGAGTGACACGCATTCCACGACTAAAATACCTGGCACACAGTACTAAAATACCGTTTTGTGGACGAACACCTGTTGTACCAGTGCGCTGAATTCACATGTTTTTCTGCAACTCTTTGGTCCTAGAAAATTCCTTTTTATCAGAATAGTGTGGGTAAACCGTTTATCCACACAACTACACCAGGGTGTTGCATCGGAATAAACATAAGAGCAATTTCCAGACTTAACAAGCCGTTGAAAAACCACCCAAATGTATACATTTTAGTTAACATTGATATGTTACATGCAAGGACAGACAACATAATATAAACTGTAAAAATGAAAAGTACATAATTTCAATGCAAACTATTTGTATGAGGAGCCGTATAAAACCCGACAGTTGTAGAGACAAACTCCGGAAAGTGCTTACCTGTCCCAAGTTTTTATAGCCATATTTGTCCGCTATCCTGTCCGCAAAGCCGGGACCCCCAGTTATCCTGACAGCCCAGTGGTTGGTGTAAATCCGAGCTTTGCACAGGGGCGATATAAATCCCAGCCACAGCGCGAGAACGCACACAAACACTTTATTCAAAGCAACGATCCAAACCATCTTTCGCAGAGCTTCGATGCCTCCCTCTAACAAACCACTCTTTTCCACCTCCAGTTAGACAAACAACCAAACTTCTCAGCCCAGACCAAGATTCTCATAGAACCGTTCTTGCAGTCGTCACACACGCATAAACACATATACACACACACATGAAATACACACAAAACGAAAGGTGGAAAAGCGCAAAAAAATATGGTTATTTTCTGCGTTCTCAGCGCCCTGCGTGGACAGCTGGAAGTTATTTTCCTCCTAGCCCCGATTCCCTTTAACGGCGAGTGTAAATGTTCTCTGATTAGACTATTTCTCCGGGACTCCGGTTACGGCTCCCTTTTCTCTTTAAAGTGGTGAAATGGCTACAGCGCCTCCTCCCATAACAAGCGACACTCAGGAGAGTACAGACAACTAACAGTGGAGTTCCTCCGCATTCCTCAGGGTCTTAAAGGCACACCTGTTTTACACCTGTGTGGGGCTTTTTTTAGCACTGCTGAATTCTTGAAATAATTATTTAATATTAGGTTTCGGGACAGATAGGATAGATGCAATATTCAAGACTATGGTATACGGGCGCTTTTTCGTCCACACGATTACATACAATTTGTTTAAATGTGAGTTTAATTCGTGTTTAATAATAAAGGTGACGACAGGAATGATGTAAAACCATTAATATATTTAATTATATTTTAATTTTGGTACACGAAACACAACGAAAAAGGTAAAGTACACATCGATAGGTCACATAATAACATCCATCCATGTGTACTCGAACGGATTTCATAGTTATTCCGCTATGCTAACGTTGATTAGTTACGTTTCGTTAAAAAAAACATTGCGCTTTTGTGGCCTATACGTTGCCAGTCTAATACATTCAATTCAAAGTTCAAAATATAACAATTTTCAGGTTTTTATGCATCCTTAAAAAACACTTACATTTCGATATTAATTGTTAGATTTTTTTCGTAAATAATGAATATGCAAGTATCCAAACTATTTTTTTTTTTAACGACCCACATTTCAACCAACGTTATTTCAAAACAGTTTCGGAATAGGTCAATGCAACCACTTTACTACTTCCGATACTTCAACCGCTAGCAGTCAGAATACTTTTCTTGGTTAGCAACACACCCCAGTTGTGTTACGACGTTGATTGACTGTCTCTGGTTTTTGAACCAGTTGTCTGGAGTAACACCCAAGCAGGCCGGAGACGACAGACACGGCGAAAACTCTGGCTAACAAGTGCGAATCAGCATAATTGCTTTAATTGCGACCAATTCCGCGGTGAATGTTCATGCTGTCAAATCGAACAACAAGCCAGGGACAAGGATATCTCACGGTCCTTTAAAACGAAATGAAAGGGACGAAAACAACCCGTGACCGCGTCTATTTATCCCGGGGACTGGCTTGTAATTTAAAGCGTTGTAGAAAAACAGACGATGATTTGAGAATTAAATCATCTACCCAGCTCACGAAGCGGGCAAGCCCATTCACCCGCGGTCTCACGGCTTGGCGGAGAAATCCTGCTTGACAGCCGCCATTCGGAGACGAACCGAGTAACCTTCTTAGACCTACTTAGACGTCTTTTTCTAGACTGTCTGAATAGGTTAGAAACGATGACATCTGGTATTTATAACAGACAACAAACAATTGACCTGGAGTTTCGTGAAGGCTCTTAGAATGTGTGTGTTTATAATAAAAGTAAATTTAAAAGAATACATCATCGGGGGTGTCTCGCTAAAGGTTCATGTTGGATCTTAAGGATGACGGATAAACACTGGTAGGCCACATTTCATGGACCTACAAATAAAGTGAATAACAGTGCTTTTTTAAACAGTGCTTTTGTTAGGGAAAGCCTTTGTACTTTTACTGCTCATTATTGACCACGATGCCTCTCACCTTTAGTTGCTGTCGAGGAGATATTTCCACATAGCTTAAGTAGTGGCACAATCCACCAATCATCAGATTATTTTGTAGTCAGTTACAGTTAATATGGCATGGGTCTCACTGTAAAACGACTAATTTATAAGTCACCTTTAATCGTGTGTGTGAGTGTGGATTATAGTGGGACGTCACAGTAGATGTAGATCAAACCTCACATCTGAAACTAAATAGCATTCTGTCTATTTTTCTAAATAAATATCATGATATTTAGTAACCTAGTTGGTGCCCCAAAGGAGGGATGTTCTACATTAAATGTCCCAGATAAAAATTTGAAGGAAAAAAAATTTAGTTCAGAGACAAATTCATAATTATGTGAAGATAGCACATTTATACAATTTTTGTGTTTTTCTGGAATCATAAATACGTCCTGAAAGCGAAATAAAACCAATGGCTTGTTGATAAATGAGTGCACAGAAAATGTATTCAATCTGTGTGGTTTGAAAAGCTGTCAGAAAGCTGGTTGACAACGTTTCTCTGCCTGGGGTGTAGTTTTTTGGTTTTGTTTTGTTTTTAGAGACGAGGTTGTCAAACATGTCGAGTCCTGTAACGTGTTTGGCTGCTTCCCATGCGTGACGCTGTACGTGAGTCGCGTTGAGCTGAGAGCTATCGGATATCAACGGACAAGCCACCCGAGGGAGCACGATTACCGAAGCGACACGTTTGGTCATGAAGAGTAACAGACAGGAAACAGGATTTTTAATTTTTTATTTTCTTTAAAATACAGCACAGAGCCACATCTTTAAATGCTTGCTGATAACATTTCAGTTACTTTTAAGATTATTATGATAATGCAATTTGTCTGGGGTGGAGGCAATGGAAGGCTATTCATTTATCAGACATAGTTTCAGTGTGGGCATTTATCAGACATAGTTCTTGTGTGGGCGATGTGTAAAAATTTTAGTCAGTTTGACTAATAAAAACGGTATTGGAATTTGTAGAAATCATTGATAGTAGGCGTCTGCTGGAAATTAATCCTTCTTAATGAAACAGTGCATATGCTTAGAATGAATATTTTTCTGTCTGTTTGAAGGACTTTTTTGCATTTCAGCAGAAACAGGAAGTTATCTTTCACGACGAGATGTCAAGGAAGTGCAAAGTGAGGCTAAGTTTCCAGGTGTTCTGATTCTGGTGCTGATTAAAAGACAGTGGCCTAAGGGGGTAAAAGAGAAAAGCCCTTATACTGCCACAAACCTGAGAAAGCAGGCAACTGGTAACGAAGCCTAAAGGAGAGCTGTCAGTGCTGCCTTCATATGTGTAACTAATAAAGGAGAGCTGTCAGTGCTGCCTTCATACGTGTAACTAATAAAGGAGAGATGTCAGTGTGCTGCCTTCATACGTGTAACTAATAAAGGAGAGCTGTCAGTGCTGCCTTCATACGTGTAACTAATAAAGGAGAGATGTCAGTGTGCTGCCTTCATACGTGTAACTAATAAAGGAGAGATGTCAGCGTTGCCTTTATATGTGTAACTAGTAAAGGAGAACTGTCAATGTTCTGTCTTCATACCTGTAACTAATAAAGGAGAGATGTCAGTGCTGTCTTCATACCTGTAACTAATAAAGGAGAGATGTCAGTGCTGTCTTCATACGTGTAACTAGTAAAGGAGAACTGTCAGTGTGCTGTCTTCATATGTGTAACTAATAAAGGAGAGATGTCAGTGCTGCCTTCATACATGTAACTAGTAAAGGAGAACTGTCAGTGTGTCAGTCACAGACAGGACTGGGAAATGACGAGAAAACCATTGACTGTTTCCATATCTACTTTCCTTGGTTTGGTCAGATGGGTGTATTTAATGCCCCTGTAAGGAACCACAGGCGTAAGGCACAGGATGAGACACCGGGCCACAGTCTTTATACCCAGTCTATGTTTAAAGCAGGCTTTACACAAAGCCACTTACTCACCAACACTCCGTTGCAGATTGCGAGCAGGCTTATCTGTACCAAAAACTTCTGGGCTCTGATGGAATCAGATAGCTTGCCAGTTGCTGCAGTATAAATTTTAATGGAGGAGGTGATCATATTTGTTTAAATCTTGTGCTTCTTTTTCAAGAATAAAAATTAAAGTTTTAATGCAATACACTTTATATTCATGTACATACACTCATAACTTGTTGCAGTAAAACAGCTCACATTTTCCCTTCAGCCAGGTGGGTGGTCGCAGAGAGGTGAGAGATCAAACTGGCCAAATGAGAGGTTCCTGACCTCTGGTGCGGTCCCAGCAGCGAGGATTCCAGGCATGGGAGCCGAGACCCCCCCCCCCCCTTCTCCACATGCACACCCTCCAGTTTGGGACGGCTGCCATGGAGACGGGGTGTAGCAGGCAGTCTGAAGGGAGACACAACTGACTGCCTTCGCTCCAGGTGTAGGTCAAGCTGTAGGTGATGGCCTGAGAAAGGGAGTCTCCACACTATACGGGACAACGCAGTTTCAGTCGGTTGGAAAATATTTCTGACATTCTGTGCCAGTTAGCGATAACTCAAGGCATCATATTACTGCTGTTTCCATTTAAGAGAATACGGCAAGACTATCTTGAATATCTTTAAATAAGCCCCTAAAACTGTGCTCATCCACATGTGCCACGGCTATACTAACATACGTACTAATCACAGCGTTTTGAGAAACAGTGTCATTTATGTAAGCAGTGTCATTTATGAACACTGCTATTGTGTTACTGCCAATGTGGGGTGTCTCGCTCGCCTTGTGGTTTTAATTGCACTGTAGGATGATAGTCTGCCAAATAAATAAATATAAAGTGTATGTAGACAAATGAGATCATTTAGTGTGTAGATATTTTTCCTTCCCTGCTGTAGACCTGGTTAACCGATGCTGGTCTGAGCTGCAAGGCAAGGTCAATCTTTTCCCTAGTTCAGGGTTACTCAGAGAGCGTGAGGCTTGTGTACTAGTGACTGTGGTGTGTGTGTGTCCTAGTGACTGTGGCGTGTGTGTGTGTGTGTCCTAGTGACTGTGGCGTGTGTGTGTACTAGTGACTGTGGCGTGTGTGTGTGTACTAGTGACTGTGGCGTATGTGTGTGTACTAGTGACTGTGGCGTGTGTGTGTGTGTGTGTGTGTGTACTATGTGTACTGTGTTGTCAAGTAAGAGAGTCAATGCTGAACTTCATTTCCATTTCCAGCTTTAAATAAAAGCATGGTCATTCAAAAATTACATTAGCCAGACATCGCACTTAGCCAAAAGCAATGTAGAGGCACGTTCCAGTGTTTTATAATTGATCCAAGCGGTCCTTAAACCATGTGTTGTGTAAAGTTGTGATCCTATATGCAACATATTGTGAAAGCTCTGGAGTGAGATATGAAAGGATTGCGTCAGGGAAGATGAAAGCGCTTATATTACTCACAGACGTTTCGATGACTTTACTCAGTGTATTTTTGTTCATTTCTCATCAGCATCTGGACAAAAAGGCCCCGGCTTTTGTTATTTGTGCTTTTCTGCCAAACTACAACTTTTGGGTTAGAACAATTACATTTTACATTTTTATCTCCACCAGGGTTGGGCTGTTTCATTTACTCTTGACTCTTAGGACAAAGTTGGTTATCGCTTGTGTTCCATACCACATTTTAAGAACAAATAAGGATTACATTATACGGGCAATATAAAACACTTTCACTTCAGGAATTTATTCCTTTTTTTTCTCTCCTTGAGATCGACGATTTATTGCAAGTCATTAATGCATGAGATTAAATGTTTGGTAAGATTGGCTTAATTAATGATTTCTGAATTGAATCCACATTTGTGGCATTGGATAAGAGTGATAATGAACGGTGACAGATGTGTGCCACTTTCTAACATCTACAGTGTTTAGTATAAAGTGAACGCCACACCACCTGCTCCTTGCTGGCTGACTGCTCCTGGGTCTGACGTTAAACCGGGCAGAGGGCAGCGGGCCATGTGGTAACAGTCTATAAAGTTTTGTGCGTCTTTTTTAAAGCACCGATTTGAAGGGTAAGGTCTGCTACTGATATAATACTCAGAATGTAGAAGTAAAGGTGTGCTGATCCCTGGACTAAGTGGGAGGGAAAAGAGTGTTTAAAAGCAACAGGTGTTTATATTCAGCGTTCACTTCACAGCCACCCAAGTCTTCACACTGCGGCGACCCTAAGAGCGATTATCCCTACATCTGTAGACATAGGGCGGCAACAGTGGCCATAGCAACCGATAGCCTTTCTGTTGGTGTGAAGGTTGTGTTTGGGGGATAGAGAAGGGTGAGGAGGATTGGGACACATTGTCTGGGTATCTCTTTATCGCTCTCTCTCAGACAGACATAACTACATACCAGTCTTCAGATTTTGCTCTGGCTCTCACCTGTCATAGTTACAAAACCATCGAAAGTTTTTCCCCAGGGTGAGTGCTTGAATTTCAAGCCTCAGGTTAGATTTAGGGTGGATCTTTTTTTTCTTTTTTTTTTAAAGAATGACCTTCAGTAATATGTGTTTGAAGAACTGGGTCACCAGGAGATCAATTTGTTATGAAATGTGATGCAAACGGTTAGCCATTACCTCAAGACATTGTCATCAGTGGGCCTCCAGCACACGAGATTACCCAGTGAGCTTCTCAGCACGTACTTTTCAACAGATGGATTCCCTTAAAACGAGCATATCACACAAAAACCATACGATACAAAAACACCATATAACAGTTTTTATAACTGCTGTGATAAAAGCCGAAACAATGTGGAAACTGTACATTCGTACGTATAGCCTGCCGGCACATGGTAGAACGAACCTCTTGACATCAAACGTATATTTTTTGGAAGCGCTGGGTTTAAGGAGTCATGAAATTCCCTTGCTGACATCACAAAGTATCGAGAGTCTTTATGGAAAAACATTACTAATGTCTTAAATTGTAGCCAAAAGCTATTCCTTTCAGGCTTATTTTCCTGCCTTTGAGTAAGTAGACAAAGCATTCATTAGAGATGTTCCAAAACTTGACCATAAACATCTACTTTTCTCCCCTGCCGTCCTCCCACATTCCAGACAAAGTCATTCACATCCAACTTCATAGCATTCCATGACAGGAAAAGCTCCTGGATATTCCTTGGATAATTTTAGAAGCACGTTTTCCGAAGGCTCTCAACAGTGAGTTTAAAAGAAATTAGGAAAACATTGCACTGGCAATGCGCGATGAGAATGTTTACGCTTGTTTGTCCGGATAGAAAGGAAGGTTATATATTTTATTCGTATAAAATGTAATTTATGTAAGTGATAAATATCAGGAGATAACATCTGTTGATAAGTATTGTTGAACTAACTAACAATTTTTTTCATATGCTGAGATATTATTGTTTCCTGGTTGCAATGTTCCTTTTTAAATAAAAAAAATATATATTTTGACGCTAAACGTAACCGCGCCCGGTTTCCTCCCTGGTTCAGTTGTGCGATGAGGTCATTGTTAAGGTTTAAACCATGGACTTCGGCATCTTGGGTCACATTCATTGCTACGGTGACTCGGAACACTCCACATTCCACTACAAATCCCATTATCACTGCAATAACGCAATAACCCCGCGATCTTAACACCAATAAATCGTTGAAAGCCCGCAGTGCAACGGGATAATCTTAGCGGAAAAAGCTTGAAGTGCGATTTCTGGTGAATTTGACTTACATGGAAAGCTCAAAAGCGTTTGGCACTATCAAGATGTCCCGAGACAAATAATCTAGTTTGACATTAACACAACCCTAGCCCTAACCCTAACGCAGTTGATATCTTGTTGTCGCCAACCGTCTTTGTCGTCTAATTTGGTCGTTGTGTTTGGTAAATGTGTCTCTCTTCTCTTCCCTTACTCCGTGCCAAGGCTGCAGTCCAAAACGTCAGTGGGACACAAACCAAGGTCCTTGTCATTGAGGTTTTCAAGCGATTTACCAAAAGACACTAAGAGAGACTTCAACATTGGCAATGCCGCTGAGTAAGAAATCGTTGCTATTCTATAAAACACAAACCAAAAAAAAACAGGTATAGCGTTGGTTTTCGGCTTCGGGTGAAAAACTCCTTCCCTTAACTAAATATACGGTAACTCGTTTGCTTGCTATTTAAACCTAAAGCGTTCCTTTAAAAAAAAACTATACGTTTAATATTATTTTTGTCACATTGTATCCTAATTTGAAGTATGATTCGGGCGCGTGATCAGCACGTGGTTAGAACGCACCTCAAAACGATTTAAAACGTTCCTGGGAGCAGGTGCTGTCTCAGACCTTGTTAGGACCAAGCCGACACGCACCCCTCCTGCGTTGCATTTGTCCGGGCAAGCACAAAGCGTATCATTTATAAAGATAACAGAACAATTATTATTTTCATCCACTTATCTTTTGAACAGTAAGATGAAACTGGTGTCACCCGTAAAAGCCAATCTCTGCTTTGAGGTATAGAATATAAGCCAATTACGTCGAAAAAAAAACGATTTTCTAACCTTAAGTTAATATTTTATTTTGATGTTACGCATGCATCTAACAGGATCGTCTGTGACAGAACTGTTTGTGTCCTGTGAAAGTGTAAACTTTGGGTAATTTCTTTGTTCTAAGCACGAGTAGCCAAATACACAATTAGAAGGAGGAAAATGACACCTTTTTGAAATGCTTTTTAAATTATCTAGAAAATCTGAGATATTTTTACTTATGCCTTCCGAAGTAAACATATGCTTCCAATGATTGTTTAAACATTGTCACGAAAGTAATTATTTAAACGCTGTTACGAAAGTGAGTCTATTCCTACCAGTAAATAAATTGGTGCCATGACAGTTTTTATTTTTTTTTCTAATAAATCTAAAATACATAACTTATGTTTTATAATATATTATTATGGAAAACGTCGCATTAACGACCCAAAAAACGTTGATTTCCTTGGTATTCTAAAGTAAGAAATCAAATTCTGATCTGAAAACAACCTCTGGCACACACCTGACGGACTGGCCTTAATTGATCTGGGTCTTTCTACTGTCGCTCTGAACCAAGAAGCTGTGCGCGGTTCAGCGTGGAGATCGCAACAACGGAAGGATTGTAAAATGATCTCGTTCCCCCCCCTCCCTAATATTGGACAGGGCGACAGACGAGGAGAAATGCCTTGTTTTGTCTTCAGCGACGTTTATGTGGTGTGCTTACTTTCCACTCATTCAGAGAGAGCTCTTAAATCAAAAACCGTGCGCCGGAGGCAAAGACAGCGATCTCATTTTACGAGACTTTTGGTTCAAATGTTAAACGCACTTAGTCAACTAAGACTTTAAACTCACCTTGATCTTAACTATGTTTGTGTTTTCTCCCTGTTATTGGCGTTTACAACAGAAGGCCTCTGTAGGATTTCTTTGATTTAGCAGAATAGCCGTTTATTGAGTTCTTGTATTTTTTCTTCTTTTCCTTCGACCCGACTTCGTCTGTTGCGCTTCCTGGAATTGGCGAGGTGGCATTATGGGAGCATAATGTTCCAATTTGCCTCACAAAAGTAATTGAAAGCAGGGCCTGAGCCGTGGCTGAGAATACAGTCAATGTTACTGCCGCATAATAGCAGGGGGTTGGTGTGGTATGGTAGGGGGGGGTCCTAATTATAAAATAAACTTTTCTATTCTGTGGCCCCTTGCTGGGGCATCGTAAAGTGATTAGGGGAACAGTGACTCTCACAGGTGAGGTTTCTCTATAAGTAGCCTGGTAGTAGTTAGCAAACTTTTCAACAATTGAAAATTGAAAAAGTTTTTTTTTTTTTTTTTTACAACAGATTAAGATTACCAAGATTAGGCCATGCTCACAAAGGTGATGCTTTTTATCAAAATACATAAATTAGGACATTATCAGGACATAAATCTGGACATTATCAGGACATAAATCAGGACATTATCAGGACATAAATCTGGACATTATCAGGACATATATCAGGACATTATCAGGACAATAATTCATTCTAGGGTCTACCTATAATTTTCCAAGACAGTTTGCTGTTCCTTCCATCTCATGTGGTTAACACTGACAGTTAAAACAGCGAAATACATGAATATTCCCAAAAATATATATATATACTGAAGAGTTAAAGAAAAACTTCTACAACATGTAGTTTAACTGGTGTGTGGGTGCCTGTCAGTGTATCGGTCTCCAAGCCTGCAATAGACCACCCTGGGTGTGTTTTTAGGGTTAGGCTCCGGACTGTCAATCCTGACTTGGGTAAGCGGATATACGGAAAATGAATGAATTGTAGTGTTGGGAAAACCTTGCATAAGTCAGTCCGAAGAGCTATAGCCGGCCAGGTGAGCGGCGAGGATACTGCTCGTACCTGTCCCTTTAGGAGAGCAGTGAAACGCTACTCAATGAGGGAACGAATGTCTGAAATGTTCCTCTAAACACCTGCAGCTCAGAATTCTACCTCAAAAGTGGCAGCGGTGAAACATTTTAACACGGGATGCCACACTATTGGCTTAATACAAAATCAAAATCACATGTTCTTAGAGTGATAGTGATGCAAAGGGCAGATTGTCCCTCCCGCTTCACTTTGACTGCCTGCTCAGTATAAGAGCTAGAAGCTGAGAGAAAAACACCCTCTGTGTGTGTGTGTGTGTGTGTGTGTGTGTGTCTGTGTGTGTGTATGTGTCTGTGTGTGTGTGTGTGTGTGTGTGTGTGTGTGTGTGTGTTTGTGTGTGTGTGTGTGTGTGTGTCTCTGTGTGTGTGTGTG